>JAXCEF010000143.1:0-115910 GCA_037178605.1 Colletotrichum euphorbiae
AACTTATAAAAGCCTAACTAGAAGTAGTACTTAAGACTATTAACTATTTACTACTAAATAAAAAGAAGCTCCTCGCTGCGATTCTAGATATAAGGGAAAAGGCTCTAGCTTAGGAATTTAATTACTATAGCTCTATCTACCCTTCTGTTGCCCCTCTATAGATAATTCGAACTATGCCTCATAAAGCCTAGTAAGTAAAGGGAATCCCTATTCTAAAGGGATTAGAAAGGGATATTATTACTATCTTAAAGGATAGACTTAATAAGGGGATCCTAGAAGGAAGTTATGCGTCCTACTGCAACGCTTTCTTTCTTATATATAAAAAGGACTTCAATATAAGACTAATTAACTTAGTAACTAAGTTAAATAGCGTTATAATTTGAGATATAGCTTTATTACCTTTAGTAGATAAGTTTTTAGAAGACTTTTTAATATATTAACTATTATCCCTATTAGAAGTTTTCTTAAGTTATAACTAAGTCCCCCTCGATATTAAAAGTAGAGATATAATAATATTTATATTACTAATTAGCTTGCTGCGGATATGCACCCTTCCTTAAGGAGCTATAAATTTAGTTATATAGTTTATGAGAATTTTAATTATGATCTTGTATAATCTTATACCCTACTGCTGTAAAGCGTTCCTGGATGATATTATGATTAAAGGGCTAACTTCTAGGTATAATAATTAAGAGGTTTAGCTTTATTTAGGTATTTGTAGATTTGTTTAGGAATATTTGAAGAATGTGGATAATGTGCTTATTAATTTGGAGCTAGTAGAGTGTATAGTAGCTGTAGTTAAGTTGTAATAGGCTTAGGAAGTAGTAATAATTATTAGCTATATTTATAGTATTAATAGATATTATTTAGAGGAAGTAAAGATAGTTAAGATCTGTGAATGAGTTGCTTATACTAACTTAATAGAAGTGAGGGCTTTCTTAGGTATTATGATATTTTATAGATATTAGGTGAGGGATTAGTTTATGATTGCTAAGCCTCTTATTAATCTTTTGAGAAAAGATATTAGCTTTAATTGGGGCGAAGAGCAAAAGAATACTATGGATATGCTGAAGACTAAGTTTATGTTAGCCTCTATCTTAGTCTCTATTAACTATACTAAAGGAAGTAGTGAGATCTATCTTACTATTAATATTAGTAATATGGGTTAGGGAGGAGTTCTTAGTTAATTTATTAATTATTGATATGTAGTCTCTCGTTTTGAGAGTAGCACCTAGTTAGGACCTAAACTAACTTATAACGCTACTAAAAAGGAGCTTTGGGGAGTTTTAAAGGCTTTAAAGAGGGTATATAACTATTTATATAGGCGATACTTTATTCTAGAAATAGATGCTTAGATGCTGGTAGTATAACTTAATGGGGCTGCTACTCATCTTCCTGGAGCTTTAGTGATTTAATAGATTATATGGATTTATATATTTGACTTTGAGGTTTAATATATTTGCAGCACTCAAAATATAGCTGCAGATAGGTTATCTCAAAAGCCTAGAGAACCTTCTAATAATAATAATAAAAAGGTAGAAGGGGAAATTAATTGCTGGATTGATTTATAGATCTTCTTTATAGATATTAAAGCTATCTCCTTCTTTAAGTAAGCTCAACGCTATAGGGACGTAGAACATATAGAAGAGGTTATAGTAGGAGATATTGAACAAGTTATTAATAATATAATATTAATCCCAGATTCTTTATTAGATAATTTATAGATCTATTCTTTATCTTTGCGCTAAATTATATACTATTTGATAATATGGAGAAAACCGCTAGGAGTTTAACCTAACTAATACCACACCTTTAAGTTAAATACATTAGATTATTATATTTAGGACTACTTATTATTTATCAGGCTAATAAGTTAAAAGCTAATCCCCAGAAGAGTAATTAATAATATAGAGATATATAAGATGCTTATTATAAGGTCTTATAATAAAAGTAGCTATTAAGGAGTACTATCTATAATAAAGAGACTTTTAGATCGCTATGTATAGCCTAGAATATATAATAAAGTCAAGCAAACTATCCAAAGCTGCCTAGACTATTAAAAGAGATAAGCGCGCTAAATAGATACTAAGAGGACCTATATATCACCTAAAGGATTCCTATTCACGAGGGTTTCACTTAATATATAGAAGGTAGGCAAATAGAACCTAGTTAAGTCTCAAGACCTTTTAAGTAGATAGCTTAAAGCCTAATAGCTCAGAAGGGCTATATTAGCTACTATTACAAAGTTCCTATAGGAAGAAGTCGTTCATTGCTATAGCTTACAAAGAGAATTAATTATAGATAGGGGATCTAAAAATAAGGACGTTATTATTAAGTTCAATAAGAAGTATAGCATAAAAAGGAGAGTAACTTCAGCCTATAACCCTAGGGCAAACAGAGCAATTAAATCTAGACATAAGCCTATTACACACACTTTATTAATATAAACCAAAGGAAGAGGGGATATTAACTCTCGCCTATACTTACCTAGAGCCCTATTTACAGACCAATCAAGCATTTACATACCAACTAGCTTCAGCTCTTTCTATCTTTTACATAGTTTTAATCCTATTACCTCTATTAAGACGCTAACTCAACGTTAATAGGTTCTTAATTAGGACTCAGTAACAACTCAACAAGAAGAGGTTTAAATATATATACAAGCCTTCTTATAACTTAATAAAAATAAAAAATAAGTAGAGGAGATAATTAAAAGCCAGCACAAAAAAGCTACCAAATATTACAACAACAAACATAAACAAACTACGTGAGAAGAGAGGTTAGAAGTTAGAGACCTTATCCTAGCATTTAATATCAAAGGCTCTATTAATAAGTCATCCATCAAGAAGCTAGACTATTATTAGCAAGGACCTTTTTAAATACTATCCCAGGCTCCTAATACGCCGTCCTACCGCTTAGGAACATCAACTAGAAAAGAGATTACTAGGAGAACCTTCAGCAGGAATTAACTTTAAAAATACATACAAGCACTAGAGAGATATTAGGAACTAGCTAAGATAGATATTTATAGATCCAATTTAAAAGAAAACTTAGCAAAAGTCTTTCCTATAATAGGAAATAAAGAGTATAATAATAATACGCCTAATAAGGAAGAGGAAGAAGAACCCATAGTACCTAGGGAAACAAATAGAGACAATACTACCAATAAAGAAGACTTATTACAGTCCGTTATACAGTCGAAATAACACCTGCGAGATTTAGAGAAAGCCATTAAAACGTTAAAGTCAAAATAATAGCTAGTTATTAAAATCCCTAAGATATTAGAAAGCAAGAAGAAGAATTATATAGATATAAAAGAGTTAAGTAAAGATTAATATAATTTCTTTTATCTTTTAATATTATTTTATCCTATTTCAACCTTAAATTTATAGACCTACCTATACTTCTAAACACAATATTTCCTTACGCCTCTTAAAAGTTTTGTTTTCTTTAAAGGTTTGAGATTTTAGGGACAATATCTCTAAAACTTTAGGGATGAGAGCAAGAGACATTCGCTATCATCATCATCATTACCTAGCGCCCCCGCTAGCTTTTAATAATATATTAATAGCACGCTATAAGACTTCTTAGATAGTTTTGTTATAGCTTATATAGATAATATACTAATCTCCTTAGATAAAATAAAGGAGAACTATAAGAAGAAGGTCTAGGAGGTCCTCTAAAGGCTAGTAGTAGCTAGACTTAATCTCAATCCTACAAAGTATAAGTTCTTAGTTAAAAAGGTTAAGTATATAGGGTTTATTATAATAGTAGGGAAGGGCTTCTCTTATATTCCTAAGAAGCTCTAAGTAATCGCTAAGTAGCTACCCCCCACCTTATTTAAAGGGGTCTAGAGCTTCCTAGGGTTTACTAATTACTATAGTATATTTATACCTAGTTATAGGGAGATTATTAAGCTACTAATATAGCTTACTAAGAAAGATATAGTATTCTACTAAAGTAAGGATTAAGATAAGGCATTTGAGGAGCTTAAGAGGCTATTTAGTACCTAAATAGTTCTCTGCTACTTTAACCTAGAGGATAAGATAGTAGTAGAGACTAATTACTCTGGGTTTGCTCTTAGAGGAGTACTCTATTAAGCTAACCTAGAGAGTACCTCACCCCTAATAGTATTTTACTTAAGGAAGCTATTACTAGTAGAACATAACTACTCTATATATAATAAGGAGCTACTAATAGTACTACTTTATCTCTATATATAGAGAGTAGAGCTATATAATATCCCTACTTTTAAAATACTAATAAACTACTAGGGGCTTAAATACTTTATAAAAAAGTAATACCTTATAAAACATTAGAGTAAGTAGGTAGAGGAGTTATCTTAATATAACTTCTATATTAAGTCTTGCTCTAGTAGGGAGGTAGTGGCCCCTAATGCCCTCTCTTGGCGAGAGTAGGATACGCCCTAGGGGTGGCATAATACGTAGAAGTAGGGAAGGGTCCTATAGCTAATACCTAACTATATATAACCCTAAGGAGACCCTATAGTTAGCCCCCTAATAAAGAGGAACTAGGTGCTAGTAGGCTACCTAGATATCCTAGATATAGTAGTTTTTACTAGGAACCTAGAGCTATAAGCACTATAGCAGAAGATAATAAAGAATAATGCTATCTATAGAGCTACCTATAATATAGTTACCTAATGGCTATATAGCTTCCTACTAGATATTAGAGCAAGGCTTTAGCTTAATAAATATAGTATTAATAACCTCAGGAGGCTAACCTTCTAGGGGAGGCTATAGGTGCCTAGTAGAGAGAATAATAATAACCCCTTAGGAGCACTCTACACTAAGATTATCTAGCGGAGCTATAACTTAAGTATAACTACTTACCTAGGTTATAATAGTATACTTAAGATAATAAGCTAATAGTTTTACTAGCTAAGTTGGTCCCAAACCGTGCGAAGGTTCACGCAGAACTATAATATATATAGAGGAATATATATCTAGAGGCAAGCAAAGAAAGGGTTCCTTCAGCCCCTATTAGTACCTAACTAGCTATACTATAACCTCTCTATAAACTTTATTATAGACCTACTATCTATAAAGAATACTAGTAGCTACTGCTTATAGGTAATAGTAGACTAGCTTAGTAAGTCTAGAGTACTTAAAGATATAGAGACTATAGGAGTAGAGGCTTATACTAAATATTTCCTAACCTACCACTTCTACTTCTATAGGTTCCCATATAGTATTATTAGTAACTAGGGAACTAACTAAATAAGCTGCTTCTAGGCTAAGTTCTACTGCCTTATAGGAATAACCTAGCTACTAAATAGAGTATACTACTTACAGACTAATAATAGAATAGCAAGATAGAATTAGGAGATTCAGGCTATCTTATAGCTATTTATAACATAGGCCCAGGACGGCTGGGGAAGACTACTCCCCGCTACTTAACTAGCCCTCAGAAATAGAGTTAGTAGCATAACTAGACTCTCCCTATTCTTCCTAAAATATAGATACCACGCTAACCCTATACTAGTTATAGAAGAGAAACCTAATATACCTACTATAGAGCAAATAGCAGCTACTCTCCTAGTAAGTAGGCTTAGAGATATAGTAGGTTTCATCTAGGCTAATATAGTAACAGCTTAGTAATAGAGTAAGGAAAATATAAATAAGTATAGGTCCCCTATAGAGAGGTACTAGGTAAGTAATAAGGTCTAGTTATTAATAGTAAACTATAAGAGCCCCAGGCTTAATAAGAAACTCTTATAGCTATACTATAAGTATATAGTTATAGGTATACTAAGCTCCCATTTTATAGAATTAGATGTCCTAGAGAATATCTACCTAAGACTTTATATTAACTTTCTCTAGAGGGTACTAGAGGACCCCGTACCTGCCTAGCTAAAGGTAGATTTATAGCTACTGCTAATTATTATAGATAATAGTAAATCTAAATAGCGCGTAGAGGAAATCTATATAGTATAATAGAAGGCTATAGGGAGAGGGCAGCAGCGGGAGGCACTAATTAAGTGGGAAGAGTATATAGAGCCTACCTAGGAGCTAGTAGAGGCTATTAAGGAAACTAAGGCAGCTAGTAGGTATAAAGAAAGGTATAGGCTAATTATAGGACCCAGCCTACGCCCAGAGGGCCCCCGGGCTGGGAGAGGGGATAATATTATAGGCTACGCCCAGTTATAACTATCTGGGCTTCTGCCCAGATTCACCGCTTAGAGCCCATCCAGTGGCCACCCACAAACCTAGCGTAACCTTACTAAAGCAGAAAACTCTTTCTTTTCCTCTTCAGCTTTAAATAAACAGTATTACGCCACCTCTTATCGCACAGACTCGGGTCTAGCCCTTCGCAATAGTGGAAGCCTAAAAGAGGCATATAAGATATCTGTATTAGGATAAGGGCTCAGGTTCAAGCTTAAGCTCTGAGGACTTTATTATAATAGACTAGTAAAAGTCTACCGCTAGGTTATCTTTCCCTTTGCCCTATTCTATAGAGGTATAATAAAATAATGCCTACTATATTATAGTTTTTATGAATTGCTATAAATATAACCTAGTAGTTTATAGCTTTAGCTAGGCTTTCCTATATAATATAGTATTACTAGGTAGTCTCTATTAGAATATAAAGTAAACGCTTTACATCCCATAAGCTTCCCGCAATACTAGCTAGCTTAATAAGCTACTTAATATTAATAGATAGAATATCAATACCTACTTACTAAGAGAGACCATTAGCATCATAATGAGGGTCCTTCTTCGCTATTATAAATCTAGTACCCTCTATAGCTCATTGAGTAACTTTAGCCCTAAAGAGATCTAAGTTTGCAATACCAGACAGCTCACCTTCATAGCCGCTCCGCCGCCAAGCACTCCCCCTCTGCTAAAGCAGCCTCCTTATAAACCTAGAGCGCTAATAAAGATAGAGAACTTAAGCACCTCTCGGGATATTATTAAAACCTCTAATTATGAGTTAGGTTACTACTCTATTAATATATCCTGCTAACTCCTTATATTCGCTACTAGATAGTATCTATACTAGTCCTACTGGGAAAATTGCTATTATACTAGCCCCTCTAGAGATTACCTATACTAGTTCTACTAAAAAGGCTGCTATTATACTAGCCTCTCTAGATAGTACCTACACTAGTCCTACTAGGAATACTACTATTCTAATAGCCCCCCTAGGCCTAGAAGTAGCAATAAAGTACTACCCCGCTAGGCTATTTATAGTAGGGTTCCCCTAGTAATAGCTTACTAATACCTAGAGTTTCTTGGTAAACCCCCTAAGATCTAATACCTTAGTATACCTATAGAGGGAATAATGCCTTCTAGAACCTATATAGTCTCTCCTTAGATATTCTTACTCTAGTAGTTATATACGGTTTTACTATATAAGTATAGCTAGCTCTAGTACCCTTCTAGCCCTAAATATTATAGGACTATAGAGTATTTTAGTCTAATGCCCCCACTTTAAGATATAGTAAGGAGCTAGTTTTCTATAACTATAGAGTTATAGAAAACTATGAAGTAAATATCTAGCTCTTTTATTTATCGGCTCTAGCTAAGTATTTCGATTACTATGCGGTTATACCGAAGACTCTCCTCTAAGGCTCTACTCTTTTCTAGTAGGTCTATATCCTTATAGATATAGAGTAGTAGTACTATTAGTTAAATAGGTTGCCCATATTATATAATGCTATTTAATAGAAGTTTGCTCCTACTATAGTAGAAGCTTAGACTTAGCTCTAGGAGAATTAATTTACTCTGAACTGAATTAATAGCGAAAATAATATCTACTAATATACCTATAAAGTCTTTAACTATGTGAGGGTATGGAGATCTATTACTCCCTACTAGCTACTTATAGTTTTTTATCAATCTCTTAATCTAGAACTCTAACAATTTCTCTATAAGCCTAAGATAATAGATATAATAAATATATATTTCTCCCTTATAAATGAAAAATACTATACTATCTAGTATACTTATACTTCTTTCTTATCTAGCCTAGGAGCTTATTATGCTCTCTACTGAGCTATACTAGATAACTCTACTTGTTAGAGTTATTTATACTCCTACTAGAATTCTCCATAGTAGAACTATTAGCATTACTAGTCTGGATATCATAGGGAATTCTAGCTAAAGCTCACTCATAATTAAAATACCCTATATTAGGCAAATAGGCTAGTAGGCAACTAAGCCCCCCAGTGTAGCTACCACAACGCTTGAAAGCCTTAGGAATATCCTCAATAGTTTAACTGCTTATAATAGATAGCTTAATATTATTATAGTAATCAGCCCACTAGATCTTCAAAAATACTAACTCCAAGACTATTATTAACTACCTCATTAATAATAGATATAAGCTTATTAATATCTATAAATAACCTAACCTATCTAACTTATATTAGCTATAAGCAGGATAGATAAGTAATTATAGCTCTAACTTAGTAACGCTTCTCTCTCCTAAAGAGGAGACTAACTGCTAGCCTATATGGGATAATTTTATTTATAACTCTAGCTATATATTAGCTTTAAATACTAAGTACCCCCTCTTTATAGGCCTCACTACCAACGCCCCACCACTTACTACTACCTATACTACTAATTGTACCTTAGAGGCTAGCTAAGTTATTAATACCTCCCCTAAACTACAGAAGAGCACTCGCTTCTACAAGCAGATCTATCTCCGCTTCTACATATCTACCTAAGTTAATAGGCCTATAGAGGAAGTTTACATTAATACTAGCGCTTCTATTACTCTTATTAACTAATAGTAGATAAATTACTTTATGAATAAGGCCTACTTACGTGTAGTAGACCCCTACTATATAGCAGCTATAAACTTATCTTTTGAGGTTATAGAGAAAGCTAGTTTTAACTTCTACCTCCTAGATATACTTAGTAGCATACCTATCTAAGCTCATACTATTATTACTATAGGAGTTACAGACTTACTTAGTATAAACCTATTCTTAGGTATGCTCTTTTATAAAACCTATAAGTTACTTATTAACTTTAATAAGGGGATTATAACGTTTCGCTCTATATATAGTATAGCTACTAATATAACCTATAAGAGCGTCCTCCTCATTATTAGAATAGTTAACCTTATATAAGCTACTATAATCCCTCCCTATAATTCTATCTTTATTATAGTATGCTACGCTAACCTCCTAGCTTCCCTAATAGCTAGTAACTGAGACTAGCTATAGTATTTCTATTCCCAGATCCCTTCTATAGTTAATAGCGTTATTACCCCAGATACCCTAAAGCTAGTCCTTTTGCAAAACCCTTCAACTAGGCCGCTTCGCATCCCCAAAAGTACAAGAGTCAGCACATTAATCCGCTTTAATAGTACTAATACTATAAACCTTATCAATTAGGCTAATATTAATTTTCTTTTTCTAGAATATCCTAACGCCCTATTTATTATAATAAAGGAAGCCTTTTATATTATAGTATCTAGTAATATCCCTATTATAAATCCCAGCTCTGTAGAAGTCCCCTCCTATAGTATCTCCCAGCCTAATAGTATCCTAATAATTAAGTTAGCTACTAGTATTAAGATCTATACTAGTGACTCTACTTTTATATCCCGCCTGAAGGTAGTCTTTAACTGCTATAACATATTTTATAATTGTAGTGTTATCCTAATACTTAACAAAAGAATATGTATATTAACTTTATTGATAGTTGGCAAACCTAGATTAAGGCCTCCCGCCCCTTTCTATTAGGGACTAAAGATACTAAGCTTGCTTATAGTAAGCTTAATAGCCTCTACTCTAAAAATAAGATATTCTTTGCTATTGGATTAGTCCCTATTATATACCTCTTCTTTATATAATAGTATGTAGTAAATAGAGTAAGAAAAAGCTGCCTAGTAGTTGGTTTTCGCCTATTAAATAAGGTTATACTCCCTAATATATATCCTCTCCTAGACTCGGATAATATTCTTAACCACCTCTAAAGTAAGAGCTAAGTTATAGTCCTTAATGCCATAGGATTCTTTTACTAGCTTCCTATATATTCATAATACTATAACTAGATAGCTATAATTTTCCCACGCGGCATGAAGATATCTAATATTATTTGAATAAGGTTTAAGAACTCCCTTATATATACTTAACGCTTTATAAATAACTTGTTCTATAACTACTAAGATATTATTTAAGCTTATATTAATAATATTATGATCTTTAGTAATATTACTAAAGACTACCTCTAGTATATTAAGATTATGCTTAAGCTCCTTGAGGATAACTACCTCTATATCTCAATAGAGAAGTTATTTACTAGCTTGACCTCTATAAGGCTCCTCAGCTATATAATTAATACTGCTAGAGTCTCATATATAGATAACTATATTAAGACTTTTTAGCAGCTTATATTTCCTAATAACCTCTATAACCTTAAGACATATCTCAGAATAGCAGGTTAGCTACGCTATAATATGCTATAGTTCGATATTATTACAGCACCCCTTACCCGCCGCAAAACAGTCCTTTCCGCTCTCCTCTATAGCAAGAATAAGCTACTATAAGGAGTAACTAAGTAGATATATACTTATCACCTCTCTAAGGTTACTTTTAAATCTATAGAAGAGGAGAATAAGTCCTGGAACGCTCTATAGGAAACCCTCTGCTATTAGGTTACCTAGTATCACTATAACTCTACTAAGGAGCTTTTTATTAAGCTGGATATATATAAAGGAGAATTTAGAGTTATAGTCTTCTGGTTGGAAAATAAACTCCCTAACCCTAAGATAACCTCACTACGCTCAAGATATTTAATTTTTAGCTTATTCTATTCTTATCCAGAGTAACTACACCTACTAAATAGTAATTTTAAGCTATAGACGCTGAGGTTACTAGCTAATTATAGGCTATATAAAAGCTTCATAAGCTAGTTTAGTCTAACTACTAACCTATAAATATCCTTCCTAATTATATTACTACTTATAGTATTCTTACTTATATCTTACTATATATACTTAACCTTATAAAGGTAAACCTAAAGCTTATTAATATAGCTAATTACTTATTATAGTTTTAACTATATGTTACTTATATCTTAAGTTAACTTAATGTAGTACTAAATGCTCTCTCCTAGCTCGTATTACTTTAATATTCTAGTTAAGCCTCACTATTTCTTGAGGCTAACGAACTAGATAATATTAATAACAGTATTACTAGAAGATTAACTAACTGCAATCCCTCTAACTTTATTAGGCTTACTAAGGCCTCTGTAATAGGAGCTACTACTAAGACTATTATCTACCTTAATGCGGAGTACTCTCCCCAAATTATTAAGGCCTATGCTAACAATAGTAAATATAGCGCTATTTTACGCAATATTACTAATAATAACGCTAAATAATAGCATATAGTTATACCTCATGCTACTCTTAAGCAGGAATACTATATTATAGCTAATAGTTATTACTCTAAATATTTCTAGGGTTAACTATAAATATAGCGTGATAGCCTCCTTTTTTATATTAATACTAATAATATAGAGAGGCTCTATATTCCCTAAGCTATTATTCCTAATATCCTTTAATTAGTATATAATAATGAGTACTACTCTAGTATTAATTATGTAATTCATAAGTTAGCTAGAACTTAGTTCTATAATAAGGTAAAAGCCTGCTACTTATATATCTACTATTACCTGGAATATTAAGAGAATAGCGTTAATTGTAGCCTATTACTAGGTACTCTTTAGCCTATCCCTATAGTGCCCTACTCCTATTATAATATAATAATTAACTTTATTATAGATTTACTTCTTATTCCTTTAGTAGGTATATTTCAGGCTTTACTAAGCTATAATATGCGTAACTACCTCTTAACTTACATATATAAATTCTCTAAGAAAGACCTTTTAATCCCTAGTAGTAAGTAATATACTACGTAGGATTAGGGACTTATATTTATCTAGTTTTAGTTAATATATAACTAGGGTGCTCTAGTGCATATTATTAGTAACTAAGACCCTAAATTTATCTTAAAGATTTAGAAGGCTATCTTTTCTATACTAAGAGTTAAGCTTCTCCTCTCTACTGTATATTATCCTCAGACTAATAGCTAGAGCAAGCAAATTAACTAGACTATTAAAATCGCCCCATAATATTATATATAGATAGACCTAGATACCCCTGTAACGCTCAGGTGGTGTGCTGCAGCGATGCAATGACCAATTACGCCACATGCGCAAAAGATCCGCCATTCCGCGCACTTCGTGCCGGAATGCACCACACATATGCTTATATGGGCCGGTCGCCGATACCAGTCTCTTACAACCCCCTAGATAGATATTCTTCCCGCTCTTTAGTATAACCTTAATAACGCTTTATTAATTACTATTAGCTAGTCCCTAAATAAGGTTATACTAGGCTTCCGCCCCTAGACTATTCTTAATACTATTACTGATAAATCCGCGCTAATAGAGGCTATTAAGGTCCTCTAGCGTACCTACTAGAAGGAAGCTACTAGCCTTATTAACATAGCTAATAAAATCTACTAGTAGTATTATAACTATGATTAAATAGATATTGAGTTTAATATTAGTAACTAGGTTTAAGTCTGTTTTCGTAAGAGTTACTACCTATCTAGCTGTCTAAAGCGTAAATAGTTAGTAACCTAAGCTAGCCTATTTTAAATTACTATAAAAGTTAACTCTATAGCTTACTAGCTTAACCTCCCCGCTATATAGAAGATCTATCTAGTCCTTAATATTACTTAACTCTACTAACGAGCTAAGGGATTAGACCTGTTTCATTAGACGCTAGCCCTACTATAACCTATTATTATAGATAGTTATAATAAATTTAAGATAGAGCGCCTTATTAACTAATAAATTAACTAGTAAGAGCATAAATCCTACTATTTAGTATCTTATTAAGTGGAAAAGCTACTCTATAGCTAAAATATATATAGGAGCTGCGTGAAAGCCTGCTTATTTATACTAGTAATATATTTAAAGCTTTTAAAATAGTAGTACTACTCTATACTAATAAAGAGTAAGGCTAATTATACCGCTCCTATCCTATAATAAGATCCCTTTAAATATTACTATTGCTTTCTTTAGGACTATATATAATATATTTGCTTAGCTTTACTTGGAAATAGCTTTCTTTTATAAAAGCAGTATTATACTGCACTAAGCTTTAGCGGACTATTAAGATATCTTATCTAATAAAGCTATTATTCTCTTTAATATTAGACTTATAACCCGTAAGGCTAATATATATCTCTATATTAACTATTTACTTTACTTCTATATAATTTTTTAATCTAAGCCTAGTACCTTCTACCTAAGCTTTACTTATAAAAACCTAACCTTCTCTTTTATACTATATATATTAAAGTATTTACTACTTTATTATTTTATTCCTTTATTTAATTTTCTTTTCTATACTTTATAAGCCTTTAGTACTCTTTACTAACTTCTTACTATTCTTCTTAATATAATAATATCTATTAATTGCCTCTCTAATATTCGCGCTAGTGCTACTTCCCCTTCCTAGGATGCTGCTAATACCTTCTGCAGTGCCGCTAGCCCCACCGCCAAACCCACTAGCCCTAATAGCTCTAAGCGCTTTAACTCTATCTTCCCCTACTCTGATAATAATATGAATGTTAATAGCCCTGCTAATGAGGACTGCAGAGTAGTTATTAGCCCTAGTATTACTCCCTCCTAGCGTCTCTCCCAGTCCTATAGCTCTAAGCTTTTAGCTAAGAATAATAAGCTCCTCAATAACTCTACTAAGGAGGAAGAGGAGGATAATAAGGAGGAAATTGAGGAGAATAATAATAATAATAATAATAATGCGCCTGCTATCGCTAGTAACCCCGCTGCTAAGCGCTACGCCAAGGAACCTATTACTTGCGCTACTACTAATAAAGCTGCTATTACCCTCTTTACTTAATTCTCTAATAATACCGTTTAGGCTAAGGTCTTCTCCTTCCTCAAAGAGGTCTTTAGTGAGAAACATATAATTGCCAATATCTCCTCTAACCTAGTAGTCCGCTATATTTAAGGCACCTATAAACGCGCTCTAAATATTATACTAAGTAGTCTTATATATAGCTACTTACTTTCTTCCTATATATCTATACTTATAGTATTTATCTCCTATTATTCTAATACCTTTAATAGTAAGATTAGTAGTAGTCTTATTATATTTAATTATATTAACTTAATATTACTTACTATAGTTATTAGCCTCTAGAGTATCTATATAATTAATAATGCTATCTATCCTACTACTAGTAAGGCCTATAGGACTATTAATAATATTGCTATTACTACTAAACGTATTAATACTTAGGTTGCTGCTCTTATTATTAGCCTTTATAATAAGCTTATTCTCTATATTTCTACTCTTAAGGCTAATATTAAGGCCCTTAGCGCTATAAGTTGGAATACCTTTACTAACTACCTGACTAATATTAAGAAAAGTATAGTTATTAAGTAGGTCTTAGGTAATAAGATTATTTAGATTACTACTAAAGTTAATAAAGAGGTAGAAGCTCTTTACTCTAGGGTTACTTCCCTCCACACTCTTATTAGTAGGGTCCCCAAAATTAATTTCTTAACCCCTGTCTGCGCTACCCCTAAGACCACTACGCCAAATAGGAAGCGTAAGGCCAACAATATTAGCAATATTTTTAACTAAATCGCCCGCACTATAGCCTTATTTTGTAGAAGATAGAATATATTTACTATTAAAATAATAGCTTTTTCTATTTCGGGGTAGATATTACTATATAAATAGTATGTAATTACTATTATATACTATAATATATAGTTACTACTATATAGTATATTACTACTATTATATAGTATCTACTATCTATAAATAAGACTAGTAAAATAGGATATAATGATATAAGACTTTCACTTCCTAAATTTTGAAACCTATCTTTTGTTATTTTACTATGTATTATTCTAGTTCACTGTTATTTGCTAAACGTCTTATTACTCCCTTAGTACTGCTATAGGTATATTAAGAAGATGCTAATAGTAATTTATCTTATTAAAGTAATATAATACCCTATAAATAAGCTTAAAGTAGCTAGCTATCTAGTTTAAAAGGGATAAGAAAAATAGTAAGATATGAATAAAGAAGTCGCCTTTAAGTATATTCTAGTATATATATATAAGCGTATTATAAAAAATTAATTATTCTCCTTTCCTAGGTATTCTAATTAGACCTCAATTTATATAAGGTTCTTTTTGATTAGAGTGCTAACTAAGAAAAGAAGAAAGCTAAAAGAAAGTAAAACTAGCTAATAGATTTGCTACCTAGCTCTAATTATTCCTATTACTACTCTGAATAAACTTAAAGGATAGCAATCCACACTTCTAGGTAGTAAAGCAAAAGAGAAAGAAAAGAAAATGATATAGAGCCTAAAAGAAAATAAGACTAGCTAATATATTTGCTGCCTGGCTCTACTCTATTGCTATCCTAAATAGACTTAAAGGATAGTAATCTATACTTCTGGGTAGTATAGCGAAAGAGAAAGAAAGAAAACAACAGAGTCTAATCTTTAATAAAAAAAACTGAAAATAGCTTAATTATTCCCTTGCGATCCTAAATAGACTTAAGAATCGCAATATATTATGTATTCTAAAGCGCTGATTGGCCGTCTAATTGTCCTAATTAATAACTAATCTACTCTATTATCCTAAAATTTCCTTTAGCCTTAAGAGTAATGGAATTGCTGCGAGCTTCCTATTTGAAGGTCTGTACTTGTCCCTAGTCTAGGACTCTCTAGGTAAGCATGCTATCCTTAATTAGGGTAATAGCCTTATAGCTATATATAAAGTAGAAAGATATGAACCCTATTGGTCTATAAAGCGTTATTTAATTAGTAAATAAAATAGTAAGTAGTATTAGACCTTAGTTCTATTATCCCCTATTTAACTAGGTTAAAATATTATATATAATTAGTTAGTAACTCTTACATTTAGGCTTATTAAAAGATTAGGTACCTAATATAATATTTTAAGTTTAGTAATAGTTATAGTATAACTTAGTATTATTAAATGAAATATATAGTATAAAGAGTTAATAGTTAAAAAGAATAACTGAAGGCTTGAACTAGCGTTGCTGCTGCGATTAGGGTGACTTTAACCTAAAGAATAGTAGCTGCTAAACCCTTTTTATAAAGCCTGTATATAGCCTGAATAGAATTTTTAATTATTAAGCCTAAATTCTACTCTAAAAACGATATATTTCCTCTTCTAGAAAGTAGGGCCTGCTTAACCTAAACTTAGTGTGCTATTTGATATACTTACTATTAGCGCTAAAGAAAGTGTAATTAAAAGAAAGTTCTTATTGATTTATTACTATTAATCTATATATTGATTCTAGCTAAACTTAATCTAGAGAAACCTTATTGCGCTCTTCTTCTTCTCTATTATTATCTCTAATTAGCTCTATTTATGCCTATATACTAACTAAATAATAGATTAAAATGGGGCTTATTATATTTTTAGTAGATATCTCTAGGGCTAGAGTAGTATTACTAAGAGTTATTAAGTTTATATTACAAAGTTATAGGTATTAGTAATACCTATATAGATCTAGTCTGCGTGGAATTATTATTCTTTATTATTCTTAAGTATTATCTAGATAGACTATATATAAATTTAAAGTAAGGTACTACCTTGCTTAGTAATAAGGAGATTAGGTATTTAATTTACTGATAAGGCACTATTAGAATGATATAGAGGATGCGGGTGAGTAGGTAGCTAAGAATAGCTACTAAAACTAATATAAAACAACCCCTAAATAGAGTTATATGCCCTTAGTACTAATATTAGTAAAGGCGACTTACTGCTAGATAGTCCTCAGAGTAAGGGAAACTTATATAGAGCTAAGGAATTTATAATTAGAGTTTTTTAGGTAGTGAGATTTCCCTAGAATATTGCGGAATCAGGTAATATACCTTATCCAAGTAATATAATACTATCGGGATATTGGGCGTATTAGCGCAGGCGTAGGTAGCTCAGCAGAATAGCCCGGGTAGTGTGGCGTAATGTGGGGCATTAGCCTCCTATCTACACCACTATCGCCCTCCTGCCTACCTACTAATATGCAACTGAGACCTTTTTAATACTATTACTTTTACCCCTACCTTTTGTAGATATGAATACTACTAGTATCACTAAGTGATACTAATAAATACCCTATAAATAAGCTTAAGGTAGCTAGCTATTTAGTTAGAAAGGAATAAAGTAAATAGTAAGATAAATATAGGGAAGTTATCATTAGGTATAATTCTAGTATATATATGCGAGCATATTATAAAAGAATAATTATTCTCCTCTCCTAACTATCTTAATTAGACCTCAATTTATATAAGGTTCTTCTTAATTAGAGTGCTAACTAAGGAAAGAAGAAAGCTAAAAGAAAACAAGACTAGCTAATGTGTTCGCTGCCCGGCTCTAATAGCTACTGTAGTTAGTATTTATTAATAAGTTAATAAAATTACTAAAAGAGGAGGATTATATTAATGCTAGCTTATAATATTATACTCTAATAGCTACTAAAGAGCTGCTACTATATTAAGAGTAAGCAATACCTCAAGAGATTTGATTATATTAATGAAAGATTAGATTGCTACTATATACTGCTGGAATAATTAGACCTAATATCGCCTTTACTATTGTTAGCATAGGAGATGTCTTCTTATGAAATAAGAAGTAGAACAAAGAGGTAGAATATGTATAAGGATATTTAAAAGGAAAACTAGGTAGTTAAACCATATAAATCCTAGAAGATAACTTGATATTTAGATAGAGAGAAAATTTAGATATTAAAAAAGAAATATTTTGTAAGTGTATCTTTAAAATCTAAAGCGCTAGAAGGCGGGGAAAAGTTCAATAGATATAAACTGCAGTTTTCGCAAGAATTCGCAGTAGTATGTACTTTAACGCATAACTAGTACGTACTTTATAACGCATACGCGCTTACTGAGTATGAACCCTTTAGGATTCTAAAACCTTAGGATCATAAATCCTTTAGGATGATAAATGCTTTAGGATCATAAATCCTGTTGGATTTTGCATGCGCAGTATCTGAACCTTTTCTTCTTTTAAGTTTATATTTAGAATATCTCTACCCCTATCTAAACAGTATCAAAATATATATTATTCGAAGCGTATTTAGGAGGAGAATTAAAATACAAACTCTGTTTTACTATATTTCAAATATTCATAGAGATATAGTGAGTTAAAGTTATGAGAGTAAAAGTAATATCTTTAATTATATTTCCTATAAGTACTAGTTGCTTTGTAAGATTTAACTAAAACCCTAGCTTAAAATATTACTAAGCTGCTACTTAAGTTATATAATACCTACTAAAAATAAAAGGGCTCCACTCTAAGTATAGAGTTAAGGATATTAATAAACTAGAGATTATATTAGATATTAGTTTTATAGAGAACTTAATAGAGTAAAAGAGCTCTTAGGTATTTATACTAAAGCTATTTAGAGGGATAATTGCTTAGAGGGCTAATAAATAATAAATAGTAATGATTTTAATTATAGAAGCAGAGCTTTTAGCTCTCTTATAGGCTATTAAGAAAGGGCTATTTATAAGCTAGCTAATAACTACTTAATAGGTAAACCTCCCCCCTAGAGGAGAGCCTTCCCTATATAGTTAGTTAGCCTCATAAGTAATAGACTTATAGTTAATAGCCCTATAATAGCCTTCAGGTAGTTCTTTAATATAATAATATCTAAAATTATAGCTAGTAACCTAAGAGATTATTTAATTATAAACTAAGTTATATTATATAGATATCTTTAACTATTACTTATAATAAGAGATTTAGTATAACTATATTGAGGTTATTTATACCCGCTTAGCTGAGATAATAGTAGATAGAATAATAAAGGCTATGCTTGCTGCTGCTTTTGCCCCCTTTATTAGTCAATTTAATCTTGTGGATAAGAGCAACCTTCTTATAGATAATAGGTATATTGAATTAGAGGCTAAGATAGCTCTATGAATAATGTTACTCTTTCCTACTTACTAAGAGGTTTTAATAAGCATAATGGGAGCGATTTAAGTAATAGAAATATACTTGAATGGGCTATATATAAAGGGCCTATAAGTAGGGGATTTAAGATTTATAAAAGTGGCTATTTTGGCTATTTTAGTAAGTTTGTCCAGTTTGGACCCTTTGGGCACTAACTTGAGGGGGCGTGTTGAACTAGGCGTATGCCGATTTAACCTAAAATCCATCCCGATATATAGCCGGATTATGGGTACCTATATCTAGTAGAGATTTTAGTAGAGACCTTTATACTATAGAACTTATGAAATAGATATACTAATTTTCACCTAATTAACGCGTAATAGTCTAACACTTTTATTTAATTAACGCGTAAAAGTCTGATAACTATAATAGCTATGGCTATATATTATATAGTAGCTCTAGTTAACGCTATAGTAGGACCTGAATAATTTTAGGCTGATATTCTCTAAGCTGGTGCGTAATACGTTATTATAATATTATAAGTATATTAGAAGCTATACTTGGGCAGTTTATAGGTTACAAATGCTAGTATCTAGTTTTTCTTTGTGGAGTGGACGGGCGGTAATGATATCACGCTTTAGACTTTAACTGGCTTACTATTACTAGTGTTGGATGCCCTGAGACTAAAGACTGCTGATGAAGTTGCTTTAATACTGTTAATAAGTGGAACTTCTGGGATGAAGAAGGTGGTTCCTTTAACGATATATACTATAATTGCAGGCGTTTTATTGGTGGTTAATTTATAGGGTCTAATATTAGTAGATGTTTATCTTAATACAATGCCGCTTTTCTATGTATAAGTGATTATTAATAAAGTAAAAAGTTAAAGATTATAAGGTTATTAAGAGGTATATATAAGTATAGCTATAGTTATAAGAGGTAGTTAGCAAGATTATATAACTAAAGGCTATATATATTATTAGGAGGCGTGGAGTTAGAAGGTCTATTATATTTAATTATAATAGTTTAGGCTTGGTTATAAGCTTATGCGGCATCCATACGTATCAGACCGTTTAGCTAAGTAGAGGCCGACCTATATTATTTACAAAAGGTATATAATAGTAAGTTGACCCTTGCTATTATGCGCGCACTTAAGTAGCTTATTACGCTGCTGCCCGCCCGCTTAAGTATTAAGGGGCATAGCCTGTAATATTGATGAAGTAAAATTACTATGTAGTAGCTAGGAGCTAATAATTATATATATTAGACTATTAACTAAGAGGTTAGAAGCAATATTTATAATATCTATTATATTATATATAAAGCTTAATCGCGCCTAAGGAGTAGTCTCTAAGACTCCTTTTATTATGCAGACTCCTATTTAGTATACGCCCTTATTAGGCTAAGCGCGCTAGGCTTAGTGAGAAGTCCGCTTAGAGTTAAGTAGATATTTAGCCTAACTCCCCTCTATATGTGCGTTCCTGGGCCCTCAATTAAATAGATATTTAGCCTAACTCTCCTCTACTATAGTATAATAGGTAAGTAAAACCTGTGGAGCTAGTATGGCGGGGACTGGCGGCCTACTTGAGGCTCTGGATTAACTACTAAATAGCTGTGTGAGCGATATACCAGCCCTGATTTGCCTAGCCCGCAAACACCTAACAGGGTGGTTTTATTTTAGCCTGGTACTGCAGTATACGCAAACTTACAGCCCCTTAATCTATTAATATTAGCTAATAAAGTCTAAAAGCAGCTTGCAGTGTTAGGGGCTACGCCCGGTTGGAACTATCCGGGCTTCTGCCTAGATTCACCGCCCTTAGAGCCTATCCAGTGGCCACCCACAAACCTATCGTAACTATGCTGAAGTAGAAAACTCTCCCTTTTCCTCTTCAGCTTCAAATAAATAGTATTACGCCACCTCTTGTCGCATAGACTCAGGTCCAGCCCTTCGTATGCAGCATGTCACGAGCTAAAGAGGCCCTGGTGGCCTGCGTTCCGGATGGTTTGGAGGTAGGAGGTGGTTTCAAGGGGGTTTCAAGGGAAGCTTATGTAGCTAGGGAGGCACTGGGTGACCTCTAGATAAGTCGAGGGCCCCCGCAAGTTAGGAAGAGGGGGCTAGAGATGAATGTCGAACCCAAGATACCCCTATCTTTGACTGACTCCCTCACTCTGCGCCACAGCCTCTGACACAGCAATCTAGTCTAATATGCTTTCGTATAGTATCCATAGTATTCCTCGCTACGTAAATTTCATTAAGTAAGGTTTCTAACCTATCCTATTATCTCTCTTGGCACCGAGGATCATTATTATAATACGGTATTACGTATTCCCCCAAGCTGTACAAAAAAGTATAAATTATAACCGCGCCCGTATGCCAAAATCGGACTGAGTTTCCTGAAGGCTCTCTCTCTCACCCATCAATTATCTGTGATATACTAATATCAACTCTTTTGTAACCTTGCTACGATGAGACTTATTACTCTTCTCTTTGCCGCATCTGCAAATGCGTACATAATGAACTGCAACGACGGAACCGCTGGTGATGGAGGCTGTGAACGGAACGGCTTTCACACCTACTGCGTAAGCATATTAAGGCTAATTTTCAGTCTAAATAGCATATTAATACATTTCTACGTTTATTATAGTGCCTCGAGTCTCTTTCGCCCCCAGCATTCGTTACCCCCCGCGATGTCACCACCATATCCAGGGATCCCAGAGGCAGCAGTATTTGCGAGCCTCCGGGAGGCAGGTCCGGAAAGGTCTACTGTGCTCCATGAATTCAGCACGATGGGTTATATGAAGATCATGTCTTCCATAATAACTGATAGTAACCTCGGGCAGGGATTATACTATACTCAATAAGAATGATCCTGGAATAGTTACCTCTTCCGCACGTCTATTAGCTATTTCCTACTATAAGGACTTTGATATTGACAATGGTTGCATAAGGATGACATACGTACCTACCTACTGCCTATTTTCTGAAAGTAAAGTGATTTTCAATCGCAGTCCCCTCTTCTCAGCCAATGGCAACATTGGTGGCTTGGTAGGGAACATCTTTGCACCAATCCTTTCAGGTGGTTCGACAATCTGCTATCCAGCTTTCGACCCAACTCTCTTTTGGGATGGGAATGAAGAAATCCAGCCGACATGGTCCTATGCTTCGCCATCAATGCACTCTGTCATCTTAGCAGAGGCCAGTTCTAGGTCATCGGTGTTGCAGAAGAGCAGGATCCGACTAGCATGCAATGCAGCCGGTGGGCTTGCTACCATCACTAGCCTGTCAGCTCCGGGATACTTTCCGTTGCATCGTTCTGCCGAGTTACGGGATGACATAGTGAGTCTTCCGCTCCATGTGACTCGCTCTGGGACTAACATTGTATCAGGTGTATGCCAATCTCAACACCTCCACTGGACTACGAGTCAGACCGCCCAGGTACTTCGGGAATCAGCACTGGGCCGGACCTGACCATTCTTGACTACTCCGATGTACGTTCAGCGACTGGAGTGGTGGGTAGAATCTGCGTCAGAGGCGAGCCCTTGTTTCCTGGATATCTTAAGCCAGATGGATCTTTCGATAAGTCAACTTTCAACAAGGAGGGTTGGTTCGACACTGGAGACCTTGGTAAGTAGAATTCTCGCTTACACACTTGATATCTTGCGTAACTGAGTTTTGAGGAGTTGCTAACTTTGACAGGCTACATGGATGAGGATGGGTACCTATACATCACAGGTCGGAGTAAAGAAGTCATCAACCGCGGCGGTGAGATCATCTCCCCTTTCGAGGTCGAGAACGCGATCATGGCCGCTTCCGTGGCAGCGGGAACATTCATTTCTGGCCGCCGTTGTTCCCTCCTCGGACAGGCCCAGAGTCGACTTGAAGGCAGTCCAAAGCGCCTTGAAGCTGTCGCTGCAGCAGGCCAAGTGGCCCGTTTGCGTTACGTACATGGACGACCTTCCGGAGAAAAACAACAAGATATTGCGCATAAAGTTGGCCGAGAGATTGAAGATGTCAGAGCTCACAGATTCGACCTCTTACCTGGACAGGCATTGGGAAGCATGGGAAGCACACTGTCCACCGCCAGACACGAGTCTCGACGTGCCGATTCTTGCGCAGCCCTGCATCATCGACCCAGATGAGCTCGCCAGCTGCCTCTGTGCCATCACACCCATGAGTTTCGAAGGCTACCTCCGATTCGATTCGGAAACAGGCGCTGCGGAAGCCTTTCTTGCTCCAAAATCACCAGGCGTGTCACCCCTGAGCGTCGAGTTCATGGATCACGTCAGAAAACATATGTCTACACGGATTCATAATGACATGATTCCAGCAAAATTGCACGCTATGAGAACACCACTACCAAAGTCGGAGAAGGGGATCATTGACGAGGAAAGACTCCTGGACGACTTGGAACACCTTCTCCAAGAGCAGATGAGTGAGCTGTGTAACATCATTGGAAGGGAAGGTGACCAAGATTTTCGCCGACATCCTTTCATGCGGGCCGTCAGATATACCCCTGGATACCGACTTATTCGGCCTCGGCGGGGATTCCCTCAGTGCTGGGAAGCTCATGTCAGCTCTCCGATCGGAATTCAACACCAGCATCCCCATTAGTCTCATATTCAACAAAGGGTCGGTCGCAGTCATCTCAGCGCATATCAACAAAGTCTCTGCTTCCACGTTCCGCGACGATACCCAAGCAGAATGACGGCTTTTTAGTCTGCACTGAGCCGAAGAGCTCGACAAACCCATGGCTTATGGCAGTACAATTACCCCCCATGGTTGTTTTGTATCCTATGCGAAGAGCCCTCCAATGGACCATATTCCTCGTCGTTCTCTCACGAACACCATTCTGGCCCACGAACAGGTCGGTCGGGGGACGTCTGTTCAACCTGACTGCTTCCATTGTCTTTGCTCAAATAGTCATCAGATTTGTCATGCCATTCGTCGGCGTCGTCGCCAAATTGGCAATCGTGGTAAATTTGAACTATGTCAAAGACAAATAGATCACAATAAACAAAGTAACCTCGAATTTTTTAACATGAATTTGTTGCGGTACCGTGAAGGCATCTATCCCATGTGGGGTCGTACAACACTCGGTGGTGGCTTGTGCAAAAGATTGTGAGCCTCTGTGGCGAAGGCGTTTTTGCCATGTCTAACTGGTCAATGTGCCTTTACCCGCGTATGATGGGAGCGAAAGTTGGAAATAACGTCAAGATCTCGGGAGTGGGATTCGAAGAGTGGGATTTACTCGACATCGACCAAGGTGCGGTGCTCGCCTAGTGTACCTGTCGTCCTTTCGCTGCCGAGGCCAACGCGTCGATGTATCTCGGACGGATTACCATTGGCAAGAACGCCTCGGTGGGCTTTGCGTCCATTATTGCACCAGGGGCCTTCCTCCGAACACCTGCATCGGGCCCAACTCCTCGAGTTGGGAGCTCCACGACGCAGACAAGTCGAACCGAGACATTGTGTCCACGAACGCACCAAAGACTCACTGGCTCTTGACGAATTTTGCAACGGCACCGCTTTTAGCAATCGGCTGGGTTCTTTCCCTGACGCCCTAGATCGGTGGTCTCGTTGGTATGGTCCTCAACCAGCCCCTGAGCAGCCACTCGCCGATGAGAGACATCTTGGAGTGGTTCACTTACAGCCATAGAGTAGGTTATCACTACCTCGCCTTGGTCCTCCGTTCAATGTTTAGCCCGTTCTTCGTCTTTGGCTTCGCCGTTTTGGTTAAAGGTTTTCTTGACGCCGTCTTTGGGCCCTTGAAGGCTGGCCCGAATACAGGCCGTGGCAATGTTGATACTTGGAGGACGGAACTTATGAGAAAGCTCCTCCCTGTAGCGCGTCTCCACGATGTCACAGGACTTTTTGGGTCACATTACGAAGCTACGTCAGTTGCCATTCGCATGCTGGGTGGCAAGGTCGGCAAACGCGTGTACTAGCCCGGTACTGGTCCCGCCATCAACGATTATCACTTGCTTGATATCGGCAACGACGTCGTCTTTGGTTCTCGTTCGCAGCTCGTCATATCCGATGATATCGGTTCCGAAAAAATCGTAATCAAAGACAGAGCTATGATTGCGGATCGCGTCTGTCTCCTCCCAGGAGTTGAGATTGGCGAGAGGACCACCATGGGTTCCGGTGCCTTGACTCGAAGGGGGAAGGCGTAAGCGAAAGGCAGGACGTTTGTTAGTTCAAAGGGAGGCGATGCGGTGTGTTTGACCAACGGAAGGGAGAGCTTCAAGCAGGAGAACAGAGCCAGCCGGTATTTCCCCGCAGAGAAAGGTCTGGCAGACTTGGCACAGCAGGTCAAGCATGCATCAAACTCACAGCCCGAAGCAAATACAAACAAAGCGTCCCCATTCGGAAGAGCTTTCTATCTCAAACAAGCATCTTACCGAGTTTGGGGACCAACTGCTGTTTTCTGCTATTCCATCTTCATCGCGGTCTTCACCTCATTCTACTGAAACGTTCCCACAATATTCTCAATTCAGCTCATCAACGAAGTCTACGACTTCTTTCACGCGAACAAGAAAATCGACTGGTTCTCCATCATCCTTGTATACATTCTCTCTCTCATTGGCACTTCATTTCTCCTGACTGCGCATGCCATCTTCGCGTTGGCTCTGGTCATCGCTTTGAAGTGGCTGATCCTTGGACGACGACAGCCGGGCAACTACGACTGGGATAAATCGTCCTACTGTCAACGATGGCAACTTTTTCTCGCGATCGAGAGACTTCAACGCCATTGCTACCGCGGGCATGGAATCCTCGGGATGCTAACCGGTACCCATTGGATTGTTCTGTACTTTCGCGCTCTTGGCGCCAACATCAGCAAGGATTGCGCGTTGTTTGCAAACGGAGAGCCTAGTTTGATGTTTACAGAACCTGATCTCATCACCCTTGGAGATCGGGTTGCGGTGGATGACGCTAGCGCGGTGGCTCACATCAACACCCGCGGCAAGTTCGACTTGAAAGCTTGAGATTGGCGACAGGTGTGTGTTGACAACGGAAGTTAGACTTCTGAGTGGTGCCAGGATGAAGAATGACAGCTGTCTCTTAGAGCACACTCTCATCATGGGTGGTGACGTTGTTGAGGCTAAGTGGACGATGCAGGGCTGGCCGGCGGAGAGATTTACGGGGTCGAGATTCGGGACGATTCTGACCAGGGGAGAGGATGACAAGAGTGATGTTGAAAACATCATTGACTCGTAGAGATGGTGACATGATGATGGAACTCATGTTTCTTACAGATACTATATGTGGTTCTTATATATCACGACAAACGGTAGATACTTCAACAACATCAATAGCCTATATGTAATGACAAAACTCAACTCATTGCAATCATCTCGAAGTTTTCCCGGCCAACTTGTGAATATGGCGGCAACTGTGGGATTGGTCCAGCATCGCAGCGCTTGACCAAATCGTGTCAAATCGATTCTCACGAGGGAAAACCCTCCTGATTGTTCCCGTCCGTCCGTGTGTGGGTCGGCCCCTCCGAACGACCGGAGCAAGCCGCCAATCCCACGGGATAAGAAACCGGATGTCTCGGCAACCCAGAATTCGAGAGTGAATGGGTGTTATTCTGGAATTTTAGCAAAAAGCTTTCATGTTCGTCCCATTTTCTATAAATCTGCATGCTACCATGTTTACCTAGGCTCATTACCGGATGCAACGTCGGTCTCTGCACTGCAATTGGTGGAAGTTTGGCAAAAAAGCTGGGCACCGGGCAGTCGGTACAAGGGGGCAATGACGAGCTACAGTCCTCTGACAATCTCATCACCGTCTGAAAGTTTACGAACCACTGACGACTGGCGAAGATGACGAGATACTAGACAGAGGCGGATTTCCAAACAAGCATTTCCCCAAAGTAACCACGAATCTCGCAATCATCTTTTCCGAAGTGGAATTTCGACAGTTGGGAATTAGTTTAATTAATCACGCCTTTCGCAATCACAATGGCAACAATGAGGACGTTGCATTAGCTGCCACTCTGAGTTTAGCTCGCGCATCCGTCAACCGCTTCCATCCGCCGGACCCCGGACTCGGTCCATCTCGGTGCAGCATCACACCGTTGGAGCAGGAGAGAGTTTACTGATGCGCTTCTGAACATTGTGCACGCGCGGAAGAGGGGGATCAAAGGAGAGGCTGGAAGGCGAGTTGTCCATAAAGCCGTGCAAACCCCTATCGCATTGACGCGCACCTTCGCTCTGTTGCTGTCTGGATCTGAAGCCATTGAACCCCGGCTCCGATCCGACCATTCCTTTTAAACCCCCGCGCCGACGACCTCCCGTCGAAACCCAGCGACACTCATTCATTCGTTCAAAGCCAACCATCATCTCGACGTCCAAAATGCGCCCGCTGGTTCCTCTCCTCACCCTCACAACCGCGACAATCGCCGAACAACTCCTCTACAGCAACCCCTTGAACTCAACCGCCGACATCTCGACATGGATCGCCGAGGGCCCGCTCAGTGCCACGGCCGTCAACGGCACCGTTGAGCTGTCTGGGGCCGGCAACGTCGACGAATATTTTGTGTATTGGGTCCCCGAAGTCTTCCCCGACGGCATTCGCGTAACCTGGGAGTTTTCCCCGCGCAACGAGCCTGGACTGGCCATGTTCTTCTTCGGCGCCGCCTCCGCCGCCGAAGATGGCGAGAGCAGTATTTTCGACCCGAGCTTGGCGCCGAGGAACGGAAGCTACCCACAGTATCACTCCGGCGATATCAGGACTTTGCACGCGTCGTATTTCAGGAGGAGGTGGCCCGAGGAGCGGGCCTTCCTCCTGGCAAACCTGCGCAAGTCGCCGGGTTTCCATCTGGTGGCCCAGGGCGCCGATCCGCTGCCTCCCGTACCTGACGCTGCTGGCGCCTTCTACAAGATCGAGGTGATCAAGGACGAGCGGGAGGTCAGGTTCCGCATCAATGACCTGCCGATCTTTGAGTTCAAGGACGATAACTCGACTGGGCCGGTGATTCGGGATGGAAGGATTGGATTCAGGCAGATGCAGCCGCTCGTTGCGCGGTACCGCAATCTTCAAGTATGGAAGCTTTGAGTAAACCGGGTATAGACAAGTACCAATGCAATCACGTTTAGCAGGGCAATATTTAAAGGGCCCAATTCTACACCTTCAGGCTTTCTTTAAGCATTCTTCTTTTTCTTCTAGTTGACAATATAATAAGCCGAACTTCACAAGGAGGGCGCGATCAATACATGGCAAAGCCAGCCTGTAAGCCACGAAAAAGCCCGAGGCGTCTGTCTATCTAAACACGCATCAAGTCATCAACAAAGGCAAGGAAGCTGTTTAGCTGAATAGACGTTAGGGTCAGTCTCAGCGGGAGATCAAGATTGAATGAGGAGACCCCAGCCGATGGCAGTAATAAATAGTAGCAGTATCAGACGCATACTCTGATTTCACAGGACGAGTCACTGCAAAGTCGAAGAAATGTATGGCCGCAACAGTCATCATTCGTAACGGGTATAATGCCGACATGAAGCAAGTATACGAAATAAGCCAGCCTCGCCAGGCGGCGGCCGCCGATAGGGCAAACCCAGAAAAAGAAACAAAACCAAACACAAAAATAAAACCAAAACCAGAACCAAGCGCCGACAGCTATGCATTGTCCTTTTTTGGTGATGAAAGCACTCCATCGCTCGTAATGCTGTGTACACACCTCCGCCGTCCTCCATCCTCCTCCTTCATCCTTGCCTCCCACGTGTGCCTCCCCTCCTTCACTTCTTCTCGGCGATCCTCCGGCTACGCTTGGCCGGGGTGCCGTTAGCCGTCATGCCGACAGCCTTTTTCGCCGCCGCGGTCACCTTCGGCTTGGTCACCTTGGCCCCCTCCGTCTTGGGGCCCGCGGCGGCAGCGGCGGGGGTGCTGGGTTGACGGAGCTTGGAGGGAGCGGCGACAGCGGCGGCCTTCGTAGTCTTTGCAGGGGCCTTCGCAGTGGTGGCCTTGGCAGAAGCCTTCGGTGCCGTCGTCGACTTCGTCGCGGTGGTATTCGTGGTCTTGGTCTGGGTAGTTGCCTTTCTCGGCGTTCCCGCGACCTTCTTCCTCGTCACCTTACCCACCTCCTTCACCTCGGCCGGGCTCAGCTCCGGAGAAGGAGAGAGCACGGGTGGTTCCTCCGACTGGCTTCGTGCCAGCTTCTCCGCCCACTGGACGCTCTTACCGTCCTTCCGCGCCGCGGCTGCAGCTCTCGTCTCGATCGCTGGGGGTGTGTCCTTGAGCTGTTCCAACATTGCACCGACCTTGACCGCGTCGCCCTTGTTAGCGGCCGTGTTCTTTCTTGTGAGGGTCGCCAGGTCCCTCTCGTCGTTGCGGACCTTGGCGTAGCCCTGGTGTCGCATGGGGATCTTGGTGGTGGGTGGTGCCTCACCACGCGCCGCGGCGCGTTGGGCGCGGGTACGGACGCCAGGAACGAGGGCATCGGGATTGGGATCAGCTTCGAGGGGTTTCTCGCTCTCGTCCTTGTCGTTCTCCTTTTCGGCCTCGTTCTTGTTCTCCTTGGGCTGTTGAGGGTCCTTCTCGGGCTTGGTAGCCTTGCTCTTGCGGCCCCTCTTGACTGGGGGCTTCTCGGGTGAGGGTTCCCGCCCTTCAACCTCGTCAGCCTTTCGCTTGACCTTCTTGGGGCTCGGACTATTCGCGTCGAGCACGCCAAGAGGCCGACGGGCCGAGGAATTTGCTGGGGATACCCTCGGACGTTCGGCGGAAGAGACGGAGAAGGCGGGAGTGTCGGCCCAAATGCCCTGGGAACGACGCTCGGGGGTAGCAGCAAGGCGGATGGGAGCTGTCGGGAGAGAAGAGGTTGTCGCGGGTGCCGCTGCGAGGGTCGTGGCGGTGGCCTCGGCAGCCCTGGCGGCGCGAGAGGCCGCATGGCGAGAGACGAAGCTCCTAAGCAACGCCAACTCGGAGTCGTCCTCCGGCTCCTCGGTCCCGGTCACTGCGACCGTGGGCACCTGGATGACCTCCTCGTACTCGTCCTCCATCTCCTCCTCTACTTTCTCGTCATTAAGCTTGGTCTCCTTGGTGTTCTGCTCAACTGGACCCATGGCAGGAGCAGGTGTCGGGGATGGGGAGGCGGGAAGAGCGGGCTCGACAGTTGTCTCGACATCGTCAACCAAGGAAGCAGCGGCAACTGACTTCTCAGGGGCCAAGAGATCCGCTTGCTCGTCTGACACCTTGAAACGGACAGTCATGCGGCCATCATCCCTCTCGACGACAACCTTTCCGTCTTCCTCCTCTGCCTCCTCAAACACACGCGTCAACGAAGCCAATGTTTGAACCGGGGAGCCAGTTCTGTCCTGAAACGATCCGAAAATGTCTGGGTTCTCCCTAGCATCAACCACGACGGAAGGAGGCGAAGAGCTTCCGACTTGAGGTGCCTGGCTAGCAGAAGCAGGCGATGCTGAATCAACCAGAATGGGATTCTGCACCACAGGCAGCTCGCCTGGCGAAGTCTGGCTATCCGCATGCGATGCTGAGTCAACCTCGAGGGGATTCTGCACCGCAGGGAGCTCGACCACAGAAGTGGGAGTAACCACCAGCGCCTCGGGTGGTTGATCGTGAAGATCTTGCACCGCCGAGGGCTGGTGGGAGGCGGTAGCGGGGAGGGAAGCACGACGGAGAGGGGTGGAGAAGGACAGACGTCGGACGGCGGTGCGGAGAGAACGACGCTTCTTAAACGCGGTCTGGGGAGTCATGGCGCCGGGAGTGCGGTCCTTGAATACGACGAGTGGGCTGGCGACAGTCTCTTCGATCTGCTCTTGCTCGTGCTCGTTTTCTTTGGCATTTTCGGTGGCCTCGATGTCATCCTGATCGTTGTTCTTAGTAACGTTAGGAGACGAGATGAACGAAGGACATTCGAAAGTAAAACCGGGCCCAGTAGGCGAAGAGAGCGGCTCGGCGACGGGAGAGGCTGGCTCGGGGATAGAAGCAAGAGAGACGAGCTTGGCACGTAGACTATCTGCTCCTTCATCCAGCCTGATCTTGCGGCTTGAGCTGGACTGGTGAGTCGCCGTTGAAGGGAAGTGCGGCAGCTTGCGCGTCGGGCTCTGGGGCTCCTCCTCCTCCTCAATGACGGACACCTCAGGTTCGCCGTAGATAGCAATGTGCTGCCTGACGTTGCGCGTTCTCTGAGACCGCCGGCCGTGTGCCTTATCCGACTCGGCGATTGCGTGTGAGAGGACGAACTCGAAGCTGAGCTCCGGCATGGGGAAAGTGAGGAGCTGCTGCATGATGTTATGAGTGAGCAGGTCATTGTTGTAGGCGCGCTTGGGTTCGCCGTCGTAGTTTCTCTTTCCGAAACTCAAATGAGGCGGCTCGCCGAACTTCTTCATGTTCGCATGGTATTGGCGACGCATTTCCTGAACCGTCGTCCCGATCGGAACGTAGAATAAGTTGTTGCGGACAACACCTACGAGCGATGTTAGAAGAAAAAAAAAGAAGAAGGGAAAACATGGATAAAGGGAACAAGGCTGTAAACTTACGTCTGGCTTCGATAAGCTGCGCAATCCCATCATCTTCACCCTCTTCCCAATAAGCATCGGCATCTTCAAGCTCCTCCGTGACTCTCTGCCTCTTGCGAGAGCAGATGGCGTATGTCAATTGTCCTCTCGAGGCAATGACGCGGAACTGGGGCGCAGCCTCAAGCTCGTCAACCTCAAGCGAAGCAGCAACTTGCTCGCGGATTGCCTTCTCCACGCGCATCTTTCTGACCTCTCGTCTTTTGCGACGCTGCAACTTCTTCCTGCTCACAGCACGCGCGTGCTTCTGGGCAATCTGGGACATGGGGAACGACCAGGGCCGGGACAGGGCGGAGGAGTAGTCGGCATCTTCAAAGAGCTCGGGCTGGAAGGGTCCACTTTAAAAAATAAAAAAAGAGGGTTAGCGAGATCAGCAAATGCAGAGGTGTCAACGTACGTAACCATTTGAGCAGCTTCAGTGAGATCGGTGGTCGTGGAAGTAAATGTTTGGAAGGGAGTCGAGGTTGCGTAGTCGGACATCCAAGTAACGTCGTGCATAGAAATGTCAACTTTTGAGGGTGACTGAAACATGGCGCTTGTCTCGGAGGCCTTTGAGGGCGACGGGGAGATGGCACTAGTCTCAGAAGCCTTAGACGGGGAATCCATAGGCGAGCTGGCCTTCCTGCTCTCCACTTCATCACTTGTCTTTGACGGTGTCTCTGGTGCGCTCTGCTCATCCTCCACCTCGTCTGTGCTCGCGTTCGACGCAGGGGAGAGCTCGTTCGATCCTTGTGGAGCGGCAGGAGATGTAGTCGACACAACCGACAACTCAGAGACCTCAGGCTTTGCGGGAGTGGATTTGGGCGAGAACCCAGGAGATTTCGGTGTAGAAGCGCATGCCAACGCGAAGCTGGGATCATCTGCAAACGACACCTTCCTGGGTGAGGGCGTCTTGCTAGTTCGGAGAGAAGACTTGAGCGGACTCGGTTTGCTGGGCGACGAGTCGCAAGTTGGCTTCGGCGTAGATCCGTGAACTGACATGAAGCTGGCATCGTCGACGAGCTGAAGCTTTCTAGGCGAAGGCGTCTTCCGAGGCGACATGTTTCTCTCGCGGTTGAGCGACAGGATGGAGACCGAGCCGGAGAGGTTGACGCGCTTTCTAGCCGAGCCACTCTTGGCGGTCTTGGGAGTCTTTGGCGATTTTCTGTTCCGTGCAAAGTCCTCCTCGTCGCCATTGCCCAGAGACAAAGACGGAAACTTTGGTGCTGCGCGCTTCTTTGACGTCGACTTGGAGATGGGCGAGAGACCCGAGGCAGCGGCGCTAGCCTTGGTCGGCGTGGTGAAGCCCAGGTCGAGGGAGTCGAGGGTGGTGGCGGTCATGGTGTTGGGGTTTTGGGATCCCTCGAGCGCCGACAAACCGGCCAGAGCCAGCTTTGGACTCTCTTCGGCGAGGTCGGTGGGCTTGGATCGCGTGGTACGTGTTGGGGTGAAGCTCGCGCCCACGCGGAGCGAACTGAGAGAAAAGCCGGAGAAATTCATCGTTGCGATCGTGAACGATGCATCGGCTGGGAGACTTTGGGTAAATTCGAGTGAGGTAGTGCAAATTGAGTAATGAGGTATGAAGTGTGGGTGAAGCTATCAAGGAGCTATAATGCTCGATGCGACGCGACGCGGAGTAGGGAACGCCAAACCGCAAAAGGGCGCGATTGGCGTAAGAGTGAGTGGGCTTTGCTAACAGTAAAAGCTGTCGTCTTAATTCTGTTCGTGTCTGCTGCGTTCAGATAATCCCAGCAATGTCGAATAGTTGGATTTGTGAGTAGCGCAAGGCGTAAAAGGGTTCAAGGTACCAACCTGCTTCTAGGATGAAAAAAGGGTGACAAAGCCGGGAAGAGCTGAGTTGAGCTTTGTATTGGAGGGCATAAGAGACGGGAATTATTTAGGTGCGTGGCGGGCGGTCTCTTTTCTCCCATTGTTCTTTTATTTACCTTACATTTCACTCAGTCCAGCCAATCGGCAGCTCCCGACTGGCCTACCCTGCGATACGTACCGGGGGTCGAAATGGAAATCCCCCACCGCCTTTCGCGCACTTTGCAGCGGTGATCCGTGCGCCGAGCTCGACCCCACACGAATGCCATCAACGCGTCGTGGGCCAATCAGCAATTTCCCGGAACGGAGCAGCGAGGCAAAAGGCACGTGATTGGCGAAAAAGTGGCTCTAGAGAGCTTTTCTGCGGTAGGGATGGTGAATGTTTGCAAGGTTGCGAGGAGAAATCGAGATATCGAAAGGCGACGACGACAGCGTTTGCATGATAGCCACCGACGGCGGCCCAACCGGACGATAAAGAAAGATTCAATTGATCGAAAGAATCCCCGAGAAACATCGCCCGAAATGCCGAAGCAACCGATGCGCCTGCCCCCCGTCAAGGTGCTCCGCGTCAAGCAGCCCAACAAGCAGCCTCCCAACCCGTGCATAGCCGTCATGACTTCTGTTCTTGGTGAGCCTATCCAAAACACGTTGATTTCCCGGATTCCTGCGGTGCTCCAATACCAGCCCGGCGTCGAGCCAGCTCAGAATCCGGTGCCACCAAAACTCAAAGATTGAGATCCAAAGGCTGACTTCGCGCCTCGACAGCATGCTGGGCCTCCGCAGGCTACAACACCCAAGGTTGCGCAGCCCTCGAGAACTCACTGCGAGCATGTATGGACAAGCCTCCGGCTCCCAAGACCGCCTCCTCTCCCATCAACTACCACCTCGGCCGCATGTACGACCGCGTCATCCCGCACAAGAAGGACGTCAAGCCCGTCAAAGACAACCAGTAAAGTGATGGCCGGGATGCCTAGATTGAGGAAAACGAGGAGCTTCGAGGGCATCACCTGCTGCTCGGGCAGTCACCCATACGGCGACGGGCGGCGTTCGACCTGGAGAAAAGCTCTGAGTGGGCTTAAACAGAAGACCCTGGAATGGAGTGGGATGGGAAGGCTACCCGTCTAGCAAGCAGTGCGCTGGCAGCTTGGAGTAGGGCTGAAGTACTTTAGATGCCCTGATGGGGTTGTACAAACACCAAACGACTACCATGGATGAGGCGTTGGAGGGGATGTCTATTTATCATGTACCATATCGAGCGGCACAACATTCGCTGCGAATCACAATCAAAAGAAGAAATTAGGGAAGATGATGTACCCATTGACTAGCTTCTCGCAACACACTTATTTCACAATCTTGACGCCGTTGTATCCGTGAGGAATCCATAGTGGGGTGAATCAGGGCCCATAACATGAATGCGACATGTTTGCCCAACGAACCCACGAGAGTCTTGTCACGATTAGCTAGAATATTTACCTAGGATTAGATATATCTGGTTCAACACTGCGCACTTGGTGGTATTTTGTTATGTCAGTTGAACGGTCAAGACCAGGCATTCTCCTAGCTCATCTGCCATCAGCGACTCGGTAGACCACCTACGTTTCTTTGTTTGTAGAGATCGAGGGGTCGAAACCAGCCTGAATCTCAGTCTATTACCAAGATCAGGTAAAGAATGGAAGGCATGCAATCGCTCTCTTCTGAAAGCGCCCTTCAGGACGGCACCAAGAGAGTCATTTCAAACAGGAGGCAATGTAAATGAAGGATAGAATAACATCACCCCCCTCGGGATCTGCGCTACGAGGAAGCCTCCACTGTCAAGTTTCGTAGTATGTTGAAGGAGACGGATGCTTCCTCTTATCGGGAAGCTTATCAGGAAACTCCCTAAATTGGTTTCTTTGTGTTGTTTTTCTGCTGCCAGTAGCTAACTTAATTGGGGACAAGGGGGAAAACAACCTATCGAAGTGAACATCCGTAGTTCCTTGGATATCATATTGCGATAATTCTCAATCAACAATAGTTTGGGGATAGCGTTTCGCATGAGTGGATAAACTTATTTAAACTCGAGGACATTTCACTGGTAGCTTTACTAAACATAACATCTTACTTGGGAGTAAGGCATGTCTATGGACTTTGAATTACAGCTCGACAAATACTATTCCGTCTTTGCCTTAATTCTCAAGAGGGAATGCACTGTCTCATGCCCGTAGTATTTAATACAGCCAGAGAAGCCTGATCAATTCGAATGGTGTTTCGTCGCGTGAGTACAAGTTGAAATACAGCGTGAAAACCCCGAATCGCCACATTCACGAATGGAGAGAGAGAATCAAAAGTTCATGCATCAGAAAAGCCTGTCCATTCTTCACCACTTTCTAGCTAGCGCCAGTCAAGAACCTTTCCCAAGCTGTAGCGAGCGACGAGGCAAGGATCCCATCTTGTGATGGTGCTAGCCACCAGCAATCAACCCTTCAACACCAGAATCAAAATGTCTCCGTCATCATCAAAGTCGTAACGATCGAAAGAGGGTCAGTCATTCCAAGAGACAACCACCAAAGTAAGAAGTTTAAAAAAAAAGGAACAAGTGAGAGTGCCCGGATCTATTTCACGATCTCCCCGGCAGCTGAGAAGACATGCGTACAGCAAGTCCAGAAATGTGAGCCGGGAAGTAGTCGCAGACATTTCCAAGAAGAGACTTTCAGGTGCAATTCACCTCCGAAACCGGGATGGCACTGTAGGGACCGTTTGGGGCCGAAAATGTGGTATGATGATGGCGCCGTCTAAATCTCCCAAGTCCGAATGCTTCCTGGCTGCAGAATGTCCGCTGCTACAATTCCCATTTGTAGACGAGCAACCACATGCTCCGATGCGATGCGATGCTAAGAGGTATAAAAAAGAGGTGAAACAATCTGCTCCGGACGCCATGTATGCAAAGAAATGCCCCCCGATGGGTATATGGTATGATTCGCCTGCGAAAGTCCTCGTCTCCGAAAAGACCTACTTCGACACAGAAATAGGGGCACTTAAGCCGTCTCTCCAACGCAGAAGAGTTCGATCTCGCCAACGCCACCTGGAGTAGTGTCACGGTTACCCTCACGCCATTCGATGAAGGCGATCTGAATATCGTCGTCGCTGGCAATAGTGACAAAGTCACCGTCCTCGTCCTGGTAGCGCAGCTTGAGCATGCCCTTGCTAATGCTGCTGTTGGTGAAGCGTGCTAGCTTAGCATCGATTCGGTCAATCAAAGATTGATACGTAATGTTGAAGGCGACAACCAAAGTCACATAGTTACCACTGTCGACAAAGTTCACCTTAACCTTCAATTGCGTAGGAACCGGAAGGTCTGTGCTGGCGAGAGGGTTTGACTGCGTTGCACTAACACCAGTGCCAAGAGGAGGGGACAACATCGCGTTCATGGACGCTGCAGCATCAATGCTTAGTTGACGGTCATGTACGACAGAATTCGGCGTTCCCTGGCGAGGGTAAATCGGCTGAGCGGGGAATTGAGACATTGTGCCACTATAGCTCCCCGACTGCTGATGGCCATACTGTCGCTCTCGCTGTGCTCCAGGGCTTTGCGTGTTTGAACGGACCGGTATGTCATTCATCCTAGGCGATCCAGTGTTGGACCTCGGGATGTTTTGGTCGTGAGCAGGATGCAGGTGTGCCGGAATACCGGGGACTGCTGGCACAGGAGTTCCGCCTTGGGTACGGCGAATACCTCCAGGACCGTTGATGTCAGGTGTACTGTACGATCTGCTGCGTTGCTGCTGTGCGGCACTCTGGCTGTTAGATGCCATCGCTGGCAGCGAGGGACCACGAGGGTTCCTCTGGCCGGACCCGTCTCGAGATGGCGCACGCGGCATTGCTGGTGCCGTGTACCGCTGGTTCGGATCTTCCCAGCCGGGTTGCGGCGTGAGTGACTTCGGAAACTGGTAGTTCGGGTTAGGGAACATGCCGCTTGCTGTGCTGGTGCGCGATGAGACCGGGGATTCGGCCACCGGAGAGAAGTACGAGTCGCCGCCTCGAGCACCCGGAGAGGATGCACCAGGAGCAGGAACTTGGGTCTGGACACTCAAGGGCCCTGGAGGCTGTGGAAGAGGGAATCGCGGTGGCGGTGCCCTCACCATACCGGCAAGACTCTCGTTCGTAGCAGCCCGCGATCGGAGACTCGTACTCGACGCGTTGCGGGGGAGCATGCTGCCTCCGGTGGATTGGGTGGGCATAGGGAATTGAGCCGGAGCGGAGGCTGCGGGCCAGAGCTCCTCGTCGTCGTCTTCGTCCTGTTGGTTCAGATACGGGTTCGTGAGGTTGCTGCTATGTGCTTGAGTCCAAGCAAAGTCGGGCGCCGCCTGATCAGGGCTTGTCGATGCCTTTGGCGTGTTGTCCTTTCGCTGCGTCTCCAACGCTACAGCCCACTTCTTCATCTGCTCTTCGTTTGAATACTTGATCATGAAGTTCTCTACGCCAGGGTCGCCCTTCCACCAAATCTGAACGCTATACGATCCGGGTTTCGAGAGGGATACGACATCCGTAACGTTAGTCATGAAAATCCGGCCCTTCAACTGCAATTTGGCGTTTTTGTTTCTGATCTTTGGGCCAGTGGACCGGGTCTTGTCCTTTTTATCCTTGCTTTTGTTGGCCGAGATTTCCTTGCAGCAGAGCAAGATGCATTCGAAGAGATAGATCTCATACTGGCGCTGTTAGTGATTTTGATTTCGCAGCACGTAAATTGTGCTTAACTTACGTCCTTCTCCTGTTCGCTCTTCCCTGTGACGACAGTGTAGACGCCGTGCATGAGTAGCCTGCCGAATTGTTCGACGCGGTGATTTTTCCAATCATCCACACGGTTCCTGAGATCATCCAGAGCCTCATCCAGTAGGTCGCGGTTAACTTCCTCATTGGCCCGAGAAAGCACTCGTTCGGCAGCCTCAATACCTGACGCCAGATCCGCCTTGACGTCCTCGTTTTCGGTCTTCTTCATCAAATCCTTCAGCAAAAGCGGATACTTCACCAATCGCTGCATGGGCTTGAGGAGGAAGCCATCGAGTGTGTTGAAGTCAGCCGCTACGGGGTGTCCGGAAGCCTTGATTTGGTCAAAAACCTGCCCGGCAACCTGAGCTGCCTTTCGCTGGTTGGCGATAAACGGTCGGTAGATATCGAATGCGTCTTCGTAGGTTACAAATGGAGCGCCCCACTGCTGCACTGCCTGGGGCATGGAGTTCGTGGTTTCCACTCGAATGAGAAATCTGCGCTGGAAATCGAGAATGGCGTTGATGTTCAAGAAAATCTGGTGAATCGTATCTCCCGTAATAATGCCCTTCGTTTCCAGACTGCTCTTCAAATCGTAAAGGTTCTCCAAATCCTGCACATACTTGCGCTCTGTGTCGACCAATTCCTTAATGATGTGGTCGCGGTAGGTCAGCTTGGAACCTGGTTCCTGGGGCAAATCGTCTTCGGGGTATGGTTGACGCTGTAACAGTAATCCTCTTTGTTCGGCGAGATCGAGAACGAAGTTTACAACTTGCGTCGTCTGTGACACGGTCAGGTCAAGTCCATGTCCAAAAGGACTGGCAGGGTATCTCCAATGGCCGCGAGCCTAGTTCACGTACCTTGACAAACCCAGTAGTATCATTTCCTAGCACGTCACTGATGACGAAGCATTCAGCAGACGAGATTCCCAGCTCTTTCAAACAGGCCTGGATAAACTTGAAAATGGCAAGCTTAGATTTCTTGCTTTCACTCGCATTCGCGTTGGCCTCTTCTATTTCGAGGGACTTTTCGGGTTGCAGAGAGTTGTAGATGTCAAGGAATGGGTAGCCAGTGCGGAAGAGGCCCCACAGTGATTCGACAGGGTCGTTGGGGTCGAGCTGTTCCAAATAGGGGTCGAAGCCAGGAACTTGTGATAAACGCTGCTTCAACGACATGCAAATCTGGTAAAGGGAGCGCGATGCGTCGGCCTTTTGATTGATGATGTTCGCGGTCGCCATGACGGGGCCGCCATTTTGGGCGGCGGTTATCGTGGAAGTCGTTGCGAAAGAGGCAACAGAGCCGGATGAAGTGAAGGCCGTCGAGCCTGAAAGCTGGCTGGCGCGGGGCGCATTACTCATGGTATTCGGTAGGCCGCCAATTCCGTTTTGGTTTTGGAATACAGGAGCCGTGTTGGTTCTGAGGAGAGGAGCATGAGCCATGACGTCCTAACCCATCCGATGGAAGGAGGGGAGAGGAAGCAAGAGCACGAGTTGTGGGCGGCGGTGGTCGGGAGAGGGTACGATCGGGAACGGGCGGTCGGGTAATCGTGGCAGAACTCGACGGGCGAGGTTGTGGTAAATTGATGAAGCGCTCTGCTGTCCGTTGGCAAGGACCAGGTTCACGTCATCCAGCGCAAGGGATCTCAGAAGCATTCAGCTCGGGAAGGCTCCGGGATTCTGAGAGATCGGTGGTAGAAGGGAGTTGAGGGTAAGGAATGATCTAGCGGTCACGGTCGGTTCGGGGGAGTCGAGCGTCGTCGCAAAAGGGGCGGGGGGGCGATTCAAATTGAGAACAAGGGCCTTTGTCGTCAGGCGGTGGGCGTTGGCTTGGGCTTGTCTGTGTTTTTTTTTGTTCGGGTATCGGATGCGCCTCAACAGCGATCTGCATAAGGCCAACAGACGCAGAGTCGGATTGAAATCGTGTGTTGAGGGTACAGGAGTGTATGTGTGACAGAAGTGCCGGCGCCGAGTGTTGGTGGTGGTGTTGGTGGAGGAGGGAGGTTGGGCCTGAATGGGCGGGTCTGATTTCGAGTCGACGAGTCGAAAAGTTGCGGAGCGGTGCGGAGCGACGCGGGCTATCGGGGTGAAACGAGGGACTCTTTCTGCCCCCTGTCGTGTCCTGTATCTGTCCTTCTATTGAACTCTGCGTCGCGTTGTACCTGCTAATCCCAAGAGGATGTTCTGGACGATCTAAATCTGTTCAAACGGAGGTTTTTGTGGTCAGGTTCGGCGGAGGCTGTTCAGACCAGGCCGGTTCGGTGATGGCACTCTGTTTGGGAGATGTTGTTGCAAGATGCAAGCTAATGTAGACGGCTTGCATGAGGAGCTGTGTCTCGATTCGGCCTAACGTCCTGGAACCTGGGTTACCTAAGGTAGGTAGGAAGCGCAACAGAGGGGAGGAAGAGGAGGAAAAGGATGGTGGGGAGAATGTTCAGGGTAGGGGCGACGTGAGGCAAAGGAAGGGGAAGCCTGCGAAGGTTGGCCAAGGAGAGTAGGGCAGCGCAGAGCAGCAAGACGGACTCAAGTGAGAGAACCTACCTAAGACAAGGCAACCTCAGGCAACTCAGTGGTCGGGTTAGGCCAGCCAGATCGGATTCCAGTTGCGGTTCCAGTTTCCAGTTGCAGGTCCCTGTTCGCTGGCGGCTGGTCTTTGCGCCTTTGCAAGAGGACGGCGTACGGGAGGGAAAAGGAAGAAGATGGAGGGGTGTATTTGGTACTTCGTGAGGGTGTGGGAGAGCACCTGAGTTGGGTGCCCGGAGTAGGGATGAGGGGGGGGGGGGAGGGCGCGGAGGAGGGAATGATTATGATTGAGGTGGGCTTTCTTACCTACCTTACCTACCTGGTACCTTAGTTAGTGAATGGAAGGAAGAGGAGGGGGACTCAGCGCTGCAGCTACTGTACTCACTTCACTGCATTCCAAGGGCGATGACTTACACAAGGCAAGGAACGTACTCCGACCACTGTAGCGTGGGATGTGAGATCACTGGATGCCTCAGGTCCAGGCCATTGGATGCTCTCTCCCGCGCGCAGGGAAGGAGCGACTTGGACTCTTGGAGACTCCAGGGCCTCAGGCTACTCGCATTGATTCCGATGATGGAGGTTTTGGGCGTTTCAACCGGCGGGTGGAAGAGCTAGTCCCGATCAGGGTTGGGCTCCCGGCGCAGTGGACAGATCACGTCTCCCATTGATTGAAGCCGCCCTCGTGCCCTTGTGCCCTCGTGCCATCGTGGTACTACAACACTATTACGCACTTTGGTTCCTTCTATACCTACCTTACCTTCCATGTAATTGAGTCTTCCTAGGCGTCCATCTACTCACACTTCTGCTTTCAACATGGCGGGCAGAATTTACAGACCAGAAGAAGGCTCCGACGAGCACTCATCGACGTAAGATCTTAAGTCATGGTGGTGGCATCAGGACGGCAGCGGAGACACGAGACCGTTGATCCTAGTCATGCAGCCGACAGGGAACCCATCCTGATGGAGGGCAGATGGAGGCCAACACGGGGTTGTACTAGTAAGTACAGCATTGTTCGAGAAGGCCAATGGAATAAAAATAGGGAGAGGGGCATATGTCCACGTTACATACCTGACCTGCAGCCGCAGAGTTTGAGCTTGAGTGCTGATGTTAGTAAAGTAAGGTATTGAGTACTGCGGTATGAGTGAGATCTCGTATGAGCTTGAGCTTGAATAATAAGAGCCATCAGAAACAGATTAAAACCCTCACAAAGATGATCCTAAGCAACCTTTTCCTCCACCCCGCCCAGTGTTCCGTCTTCTTTGACGTGTCTCACCGTCATGCCCTGAATGACGAGCATGGCGCAAACGGGCATCTCCTGGCCGCCATATCATGATATTGCTGTTAAGTCAAGACCGCGCAACACCTTGGTGTAGACGTTCCTCGAATCCAAGTTGGCCGCCGTTGGTCCCGAATTGATTGGCGAGGCTCCATCGCTGCTCGCAGTTGATTAAGGACTCAAGCCCGAAGTCCGCCGGCAAGGCCGTCATATTCTACCGTCTTGCCAGGTAGCCCCCATCCCCGATGAAGAATTCGCTGTTTAGCATCCATCGTTGCGACGCGCCATGAGCTGACTGCCCACTTCCTTCCGACTTCTCAGACCACCAGGCCCAGACCTGCAAAAATACCCTCTTGTGTTGAAGCGAAGGGACCAACTGTGTGTAAGCGGGAGCATAGTCTGTGGGGAGGTAAGACACGATACTCCCGCTAGAGGTTCTTTACCTAAGCCGTAGATCCCACCCACCTCTGAGTCCAACAAGTCTTGAATGCGCAAGTACTCTGTACCCTGCACCTCATTCCCTCCTGCCTCTCTGACCGTGCCCGGAAGGCGGAAGGAGCCCTGGATGCACCTTCTCGTGGCTCCGACCCGACCACCTGTCCCGATAAGAGCCCGATATGACACCATGGGAAAGCATCTGCCAAATACGGCTTCCTTCCCAAGTTACCTTAAGAGAGAGAGGCATTGATCACTCATCACGGAAGGTACTGCAGCATCGTCTGCTCTCCTCTCTACTCCAAATCCATCGCCGTTCAACTTGCATTCGCAACAGTCCGCAGCTTCGATCTCCCCAGCCAGTCGCTTCTGTCTCAAGACGAAAAAGACGTTGGCCGTGTCTCCAACTGCCGTGATACTGTCGGATTCGGGTTATCCCATTCTCGAAACTAGCGAAGCGCCATACGCCTTCAAGCACAGCCCTCCGGTCATCGTGTCTGCAGTCTTCGGGCCTCCCCATCTCGCCGCCTGTTCCCCGGCTCAGATCTTCTTGCCGCCTGGTCTCGTCCTAGCATCTCTCGCCCTCTGTCGCTCTGCCGCCGGCTAGCGACGACATGGTCCATGCTACCGACCGAACCCCTGTGCTGCCCGTCAGCGTCCAAGCCGCCCGACCTACAGCTTCCAACCTGACTATCGCCCGCTGGCTCTCAGACAAGTGCATGAGCGTCTCCCATCCGTCTGTTGTTTCGACTCGGTGCACGGGAATGCCCTGCTATCGACTCGAGTCTCTGCCAGAGAACAGGGCATCCTCGTCCTTTCTGACTCTTCCGTCTTGCCCCTCAGGGTCTTCTCAACGAACATCTGCAGCAATATCTGCGAAGTCGCTGTCAGTCTGCTCGACACACGGTCTATCCGTCGACCGTGGGCAGATATCGTCACTCTTAGATCATGGTCTATGACTGGACTTCAGCCATGGACCAGATGAGGTTGTCGGGACGGAGGGAATAGCCATCAATAAGCGCGAATTCAGTCTGGCCATACACCACAACCATCGCGGCTAACCAAACCTCGTCAAAACAGTTGAAACAGCGTGTTCATGCACCTGAGGTAGTCCACCAAGAATCTAAGAAACAATGGGAGCCTCACATGACAATTATTTTAGGATCAACGAAGGACCGATGCCCATCACATTGACATCAGGTTCTCGACCATTTAGGTCGACATGGGGAGAGCCATAGGGCAACGACGGAACCCACTCCGAATAAAGGGCTTTCCAAGGCATGCCGCCTTGCCACGTCGTACCTTGCTTGCGATGTTGTGCAGCTCTGTATGCGGTTTCCAGGTTATTTTGGCCTACTTGCGTGTGGCTATCGAAACTAGGCCCGATGCTCGCACCTCCTGTTCCTTGTTCGCGTGGTCCCCGGGGCGAGGGGGGGGGGGGGGGGGGGGGGAGGGGGTAAGCGTGTCACCACACTTTGAGTCTTTAACGGCGCGTCTCGCTCTCGGCCTGGGCTTGCCGGGATGCCGCTCTGGTGTGAGGTGTGGGACAGGAGGATGGGCGAGGGGCGCTGACGGTGGCTGATGGTGAACACCGGGGCCTTCTACTACAGTAGAGGCGGCATAGTCGAAACCCGGCGCCCGCTAGAGGGACGGGGAAAATACTCGTGACCGCTTACCGACATTGGAGTCGTTCGATCATGCCTCTCCCGGCGCACAAGAGGCCGCCGGCGGCTGCGTTAAAAGTTGCCCTGGAAATTGGCCACTCTTTCTGTTTTGCGTCGCAACAGCAGCTTGAGCAGACTTTCTTCAACAGGTATTCTTCACGAAATGTTCGTGACCAGAAATCTACAGCAATGCGCCCAACCATCAAGATGCTACTATTGGGTTGAGGCTGACGAGCGGGCTATCCAACTGGGCACAGTCTATCGGGACATATCTCTGAGGTGGTGCATGCACCTCATCGGCCCAACCCTCGTCAGTGGCAGTCTTGATGGAGTCTTGGTGGAGCCCACCAAGAGCCGAAGTACCCCGGAAAATCCCCTTGGAGTGCGCCTTTGGCTGGTTTTCTTAGAAGCCCACTGGGTAGCATTTCGCGATACCGCCATTCTGCTAGCAGTTTGCAATCAAGCTTGAGTGCTGCAGGCTTGGTCAAGGTTTCTTGGCAAGATTCTTTTGCTATGCCCGCGCAACGGCCCGAATGCTCGGAATTGCCTCAAGGTGCGGTAAAGAATGTGGTGGACCATGCAGCAAGTCTCCAAGGTCGCCAAGGGTCCAAAATGCCGTCACGCAGTTCTTGTGAAGCTGGAAGGCGAGGGGGCCCTGGGGTGACATTGTGGGAATAGCGAATACCCAAGAAGCCAATTTTGGTATACACTGCTCTTGTCGGGGAGCTAGGCCTTGGAGTGACCTCATGGCCGCCGAAGCTGCACTTGAGTCTATGCCGAGTTTGTTTTTGTGCTTCAGCTCGCTGGTTGGAAGACTCGTACACCGTTCCGCACACATCACCATCTGGACATCCTATGAGAGAGGCGGGTAAGTCAGCTACGCTAACGATGGGATCCTCGTGTTGAAGAGGGCGCACTCATGTGGGTATCCAGAATGGGCGACACTCGGAGGCGCAAGGAAGGGGGGCGGTCGGTGCGGAGGCGGAACGAATCGAGAGTCGCATCTTGCCAGCCCCGCGATTTCCTGCTTGCTTTTCTGCTCTTCCGTTGACTCGCCGACCCAGCAAAGAAGGGCATTCGGAGGAGAATGACCGCTCGCCCTGAATCGCCGCCTTATAAACGAGATCTCAGGTGCACATCTTGGTAGGCCGTGGCGAAGTTCAGCACGGTCAACCGCAAAGGAGACAAAACCAGTTATGTTTATAACGACCGACATGGGGAAACAGTTGATCAAGGCAAGATGTCGCCCGTTGCGGATCCACCCGTGTTATTGACAGGTGACTAGAAGGTTTCCCCAAACGCAAGGGAACCTTGGGCAAATGCTAACAATGGTCCGCGGTGATCAATTGTAATGGGCAGCGAAATGCAGATCACGGCACATGGCAGCTGCAGTCTTCACGTCAAAAGTCCGAAGCGCCTCGGAGCTCTGCGACAGCCCGTCAAACGGTCGGTCTATTGGCGTACCGACCCACATCAACGTCACCATCTAGAGAGTAGACGAGGTGGAGGCTTGAGCTTTTGCTCTCCAACCGAGGACCAGTAAAGAAGAAGAAAAAAGAAGGTTCGAGCTTGAGTCTCGGCAAAACATGATCAATATCTGATGAACGAACGCTGGTGGTCGGGGAGATAGCGTCTGGTAAGATGGGGTTTGAGGTGAGTATCATGGCAGGCCGTATGGGAATCGTAGTTTGCCAGGAGCTCGGGACTTTCGCAAAGGTAAAGACAGAGTTGGAGTTTGACTGAGACGGTATGGGCTGCGAAGGGAAAGGCAATCTAGGACGGGAGAATGATGTCGGGTTGGAACAGTACTTTGACTGGTCGCTGGCTGGTCGCTGGTGAGCCTCGCTGTTCAGCATGTCAGATGCTCGGTAAGGATAACGACGAATGCTGCCGGGCCACAGTTGCCCACAGGTAGTCGCCCCGGCCAGGAGGCAACCTGGAAGGAGATTCCGCATTCCTGACCGCTGTGAACCCCGCCCTCGACGCTCATCGATTGTGGCACTCCACTAATATGACCTGGAGTACCTAAGGTGATCGACACCTCGTCTTCCGCGGTGACCGGTGAGCCGCGGCCGCAGCCGCAGCCGCCACTCAGAGCTGGTTCGCACATATCCCATGCGATTCAATTATCTCTGTCTTATGCTACGGAACCGCATAACAGAAATGAGGGCTTGCGGAATCCCGAACCGGAAGGATCATGGCTGTCATGGAAGTGTGAAGACCAGCCATCGCTATCGCTGCATGAGTGAAATTCAACCGTTAAGACTTACCTTGCAACAGCCCACCGCACCGGCGTACCCCCGTCGTCACCCCGACATCGCCGCCGATTTGCCTCCCGGCCCCGTTCCTAGCGGCCGCCAACGCACCAGCGACGAACCTCCGCACGTTTGGCGGTGGTCTCCTGAGTCCTAAGGGTTTTGTGGATTCCCGGTGGAGGCTCCTTTGGGACTGGACCCTTGTCTCTGAGCTGCCCTGTTTTCTCTCCCTGTTCATGTGATGTTCTCGTTCTCGTTCTCGATGCAGCCGCCGCAGTTCCCTCCGCTCCCGCTTGCTGGGTGCTGGGTGCAGATGGTGTTGGCGTTGGTGGCTAACCCGCGACCTGCCGCCTGCCGCCAACCGCCTGCTCTGCCGCCTATCTCTCACGCCATAGGTAGGTAGGTATCTGTACCTTATCTTCCAGGCAACGAGTGCCATCAAGCAAGGTACCGAAAACAGGCTCCAGAGTCCAGGCTGCTACTGCAACTGCAAACTGCAGCTGCAACCCCAAAAAGCTGGACCAACCAGACTCCTTCAGCCACAGCCAAACTTCTAGTGCCAGCCAACAAATAACGTCTCGTCCAACATTGACATCCCGTTCCGTCCCATCTCATTTCCTGCTTCCATTGTATATTCTCTGTTTAGTCCCCAGCCCGCTTCCCCAAAGCCATCGAGCAAGCCATCCGTCCAACGGTGTTTTTTTCTTTCTTTTGGCTTTTGCTACCGCAGTTTTCAGGGGTTGTTTGGCTACGGCGATAGACCGACCCTTGAAGTACTGCTTCGCGTTCGCCCACCACCCGCACAGAGGTTGCCGCATGTACGTCACGCGGTCTGACATCAACAACCAATCCGCACCAGCATTTGGCCTCGCCTCGCCCGCTGCCTCGTCCTGCTCAAGGTTGCGACGTTTACCGTGAGCCGCCTGAGTCGCTGTAGCGAGTCAACGAAGAAGAAGAGCCACCTAAGGAGTCCCAGCTCTTCCGCAGAAGCACGAGCCCTTGAGCATCCTCCGCCCGGATGGCCTGTGACGACATTTCCCATTAGAGTTGCAGCGAACAAAGCCCGCGCAACAACTTCGCCTCTCTCGTACACCAGTATACCGCCTCCCGATATGGCCTCATTTACCCTCCCAATTCAAGAAGCCGACGAGGGCTATTCCGAGGATCCCCTCAACCCAAGCTTCAGCGGTGCCCAGGATGACTCTCTCTCTGGCGCCGGCGGGAGCACCAGTCTCGCCGTTCGGGGAGACACGGAGGCGGTCATTGCCTTTATTGAAAGGCAGAATTGGACCGACGACCAGAAAACTCGTAAGTCGATCGTAGTCGATGGTGGCATGTTCTACCCCAGCTGACGCCGCCTTAATCCAGTACTCGCGAAAAGGCTGCTCGCTCGTCTTCCTACCATGCACATAAACGACATAATCGAATCCGTCTATCCTCGTCTTTTTATCAACTTCGTTCAATACCTGCCCCCGGAAGTCTGTCTCAAGATCCTGGGTTATCTTGACCCAGTTTCCCTGATCCATGTCGCCAGGGCGTGCCATGCCTGGCATAATCTGGCTCTGGATAGGAAGCTGTGGGAGGCGCTGTACCACTTGGAGGGCTGGCAGGCCATTTACCCCGAGATACAGAAATGGGAGGAACAGAAGAACCGGTGCGCCGAACGTCTGAACTCCAATTCCGTCCATCGCGTCCGGTCTTCAGAAGATGGGCACACGTACAAGAAGCGCGCGATTTCCGAAGACGACGACCTCGAGATGACGGATGCCGATCGTGCCCCCAAGGCTGAAGACTCTGTCATGTCCAACAGCATCTTCGGCAGTCCGGCATCGTCCTTCACCGGGTTTGGTCGGAGCTCTGCGACGCCGCAGCCCGGTGATATGGACCTGGACCGCTCGGCTTTTGCATCCAAGAGCCGCAGCGCCGACAGGTTCGACTCCAAGGGTAAAGGCAAGGCGTCGCCGTTGCATGTTACTGCTCTCGGGAAGGAGGAGCCACAAATGCCCCAAGCGTCGGCCGAAGCTTCCGCCGAGAGCGCGAGTAAGATCAATATCCCGAAAGCTGAACTCTGGTCGTGGGACGGCACCAGTTCGGGATACAGGCTAAACTGGAAGTATCTCTATACAATGCGTCGACGACTCGAGAGGAACTGGGAGTTTGGCAAGTTCTCCAACTTCCAGTTTCCTCACCCGGACCACCCCCAAGAAGGCCACAATGAATGCATTTACAGCTTGCAGTACGATACGGAGTACCTTGTCAGCGGAAGTCGGGACCGTACGATCCGCATCTGGAGTATGTACAACCAACGCCTGCTAAGGAAGCCACTCTCAGGCCACAATGGATCCGTCTTGTGCTTGCAATTCGATGCCAGCCCGGAGGAGGATCTGATAGTGTCTGGCAGCAGTGATTCGGATGTCATCCTCTGGCGTTTCTCAACGGGAGAGATCATCCAGCGGCTGTCGCACGCGCACGCGGAATCCGTTCTCAATGTTAAATTCGACAAGCGCATCTTGGTTACATGCTCCAAGGACAAGTCCATCAAAATCTTTAACCGTAGACCGATCAAGTACGGCGACCCGGGATATGGTGATGCTGATCTCATCTACGCCGGCCCAACACACCTCCGCGACTATGGCTACAACAACCCAATGGACCAGTTACCCATCAAGCCTGCGTACACCATGATCGGTGTCTTGGATGGTCACGGGGCAGCCGTCAACGCCGTGCAGATCTGCAAGGACGAGGTTGTCTCTGCTAGCGGTGATCGCAACATCAAGGTCTGGGACTGGGCTAAGCAGCTTTGCATCCGGACCGTCGTCGGCCATAGCAAGGGAATTGCTTGCGTGCAGTACGATGGCCGCAGAATCGTTAGCGGTAGTAGCGACAACGAAGTCAAGGTTTTTGATAGAGCCACTGGTCTTGAGGTAGCCAGCTTGCGAGCACACACGAATCTGGTCCGTACGATACAGGCTGGCTTTGGAGATCTGCCATGCAGTGAGGAACAAGACAGGCTCGAGGCGAAGAGGATCGACAATGAGTATTTCAAGGCGATAGAGCAAGGTAAAATCAGCCCGTTCACCGAGACAGGCAGCCGTCGTAGCCGGCCTAGGAACGCTGGCAGCAGTAAACCCGAGGACATCACGGCGTATGGCGCCAACCTGCCTCCGGGTGGTGGCGGCGGCAAATACGCCCGCATTGTGTCTGGGTCTTATGATCAGTCCATCATCATCTGGCGTCGCGACAAGGAAGGTGTTTGGAAGGATCAGCACCATTTGCGCCAGGAAGAGGCGGGAATCGCTGCACAGAACCAAGCCCGGGCCGCACAGCAAGCTGCCGAAGAAGCGGCTGTGGCTGCCCGTGAAGGCGGAGGCCAGCAACCATCTCAGCCATCCTCCTCACGCGCCACCGATGGCGAAGCTACATCGACCACCGAAACGCTGGGCTCTACGAACACTGAGCATCTCACCACGCTGATCAACATCACCGTGCCTCAAGGTCCTGCGGCCTTTAAGTCCATGCTCAGAGACCACCCAGCCGCGTTGGCACTATCCGCACATATCCATATGATGATTAGTAGAGATCCGAACCCGAGGACGAGAAATGAGTTGCGGGGCGTGTTTAACGCGGCTAAGATAGAGTCGACCATCTCCCAGACGCGTCGTCGCCAGGCCGCCAACGGCGAGACACCGGAGACTCTTGTCCCGCCTACCATACCTTCTCTTGCTGCGCTCGCTGCAGCCAACGGCCAGGAGTCAAGCGTCCCGCTCTACCGTTCTACGGACGAACCGCTATCTAGCGAAAGGACCAGACGACACCACGCCCCGCATACTACCGCTGCCAACCTGGAACAAATGCGTGCCGGTACTCCTACGCCTGTTCCTCAGCGATCGGCTGGTCCTGCCACCTCACAGACTGCCACGAGTGCAGTCCAGGGTCACTTGCATATTCAGGGCTACAGACCCGCGCCGCAAACCCAGTCTCAGACCGCGGCTCCTGCACCAGCACAGGCTCAGGCGGAGCAAGCCCAGGGACAAGCAACCCAGCCCGGCGCGCCTGTCCAAGCGCAAGCTGTGCCGGTGCCACAACAGGGCGAAAACGCTCACCACCCCCGTGGTCCGCACGACGGCGGGCCGGCAAGGGTTTTCAAGCTACAGTACGACGCGCGCAGAATCATTTGTTGCAGCCAGACCAGCGTCATTGTCGGATGGGACTTTTGCAATAATGATCCGGAATTGGAGAACGTCGCGCGCTTCTTCGGGACCGTAGATTAGAGGTGGGAACATCGTCACAAGCATAGCGTGTATGTTTACCATGAAAGCGAACTTCGCCTGGCTTTCTTTCGCAGTATAAACCAGCATTTCGGTAGAAAATGCAAATTCACATGTAATCCGTAGCCCATGCTACTTCTCCCCCAGGGTGCTACCGTACTGCCATAACTCCGTAACCCGTGAACTTTCTAACCAGCAGCCTCCTTGAGCTTTCCACCCTCCTTCGCCGGCTCCTCGTCCACAAACTCTGGCAACTCCTCCTGCATGAAACTCGGCAACCCGGCGCCCATCTCGGGCTCCAGCTCTGCCTCCATGCCCAGCGCCTCGAGCTCGGCGTCGAGCTCGGCCTCGTCGACGTCCTCGGGCACGTCGTACGACCTCGCCAAACTCTCCTGGATGTCGTTCCCGACGTCCATCAGGTCCGCCATCTCGTCCTGCAGCCTCTCGATCTTGTCGATGTCGACCTTGCCGTACTGCTTCTTGAGCTCCTTGTTGGTCGTCTTGAGCGCGTCGACCGTCGCCATGGTGTTCTTGAGGTTGTCCTGCATCGTCTGCGCCTGCTCCATGTTCCAGACCTGCGACTGCAGCTGGTCGCGCTGGGACTCGTACATCTTCCGGCGCTGCAGCACCTTGAGGGCCTTCTGCTTAATGGCGTTCTTGCCGGGCCCGTCGCGCATCTTGGAGAGCTTCTGCTGGTAGGTGTTGAGCTCCGCGGTCAGCGCCGAGAGCTTCACGTCGATGGAGGAGATGCGGTCGTCTATGTTGCCTATCGCGCTGTTTAGGGTCGGTTTGGGACCCTTTGGGGCCGCGCCGAAGAGGCGGTTCATTCTGTGGGGGAAGTTCTTCGGTGCGGACGCGAGGGGGGGTAATCGTTGGTGAAGGAGAGGAAGGTCGTGGGAGAGGTTGTGGTTTGGGTTGAATGGGAGCCTGGATGATGCTGCGGAACTGGCGATGGGTGGGAGCTTGGTTTATCGATAGGACCCCGCGGTGGTTGGGTTCCGCAGCGGCGGGACCGGGACCGGACCTAGGACCCACATGATACGGAATATTGTTTTCCCTGACGGGAGGTCGTCCCCGGGCCCAACGCGCACCTCCCAGCGATGGGGGCGCTTTATCCATGGCCTTCTTGGCTTTCACAACAATCTTGAGATACGATGCAACATCAGATCCCCATTCTCGAATAGAGAACCGCTGCTTCGATGTCAAGAGGGTCGCTGCTTCTTCATCATATAGGAAACGTCTCAATCTGCTCCATCTCTTCTATCTGTCGTGACGGTGCTACCACAACTGCAACTAACACATGCCAACATGCAGCTCCAATTGATTCCTCACTTTATACACGTACGCGATCTCAACTGTGTGGTTACATAATTGTTTCCCTGCGATCCTGGGCATCGCCGGTAAGGGGCTCGCCAAGATTTCCATGACTAAAAGGGATACTCGTTTGCCAACCGCGCGTTCCCTTATTACGGGACACTCCGGCGGAGGCCTTGAAGTGTGAATGACGATTGTTACTTTCCCGTCATCCTCTCTGCTTCTCGTTTGAACCCAATCACCCCCCCCCCCCCCGCCCCTTTTTTTTTCAACACAAAGTCGTCGATTCATTTTTCATGCTCAATGTTGTTCTTCACGTGAATGTACTTGCGACGTAGGCGGACTTTGAAGCCGGACATGAGACGGTCGAAGCAGATGGACGAGGATCAATTGTGGTCTCCTCGGGAGGAGCGGCCTAAGCTGAGTCCTGGACTGTTGGACGATGATGGTGATGATGAGGACGGGCCAGGGACTGCGGGCGGCTCTGAGACCGAGGCTTGTCTTCGGAATGAGGGGAGTGGCTTTGAGGTGGGCGAGAGGTTGCCCATTTATTTGTCGATGCACCGGTAAATACAAAGAGAGATGAAGTGTAACTGTATGCTGACGGTGAGGTAGTGTGCGACGACTCATCATTGCGAGCATCGGTGAGTACTTGATGCGACGGCATGAGACTGAGATGGTGACTGACCGTGTAGATGATCCTTACACACTCGACCAACTGAGCGACGCCCGGCTCAACGTACTCATCGTCAGGCCCCTGGTCGATAGGCTCTACAACGGGAAGGACATCACAATAGGTGCTCATGCATACTCACTTGTTTGGTCTTGCTCACTGACACAATCTCAGTCTATTGCCTTCTCGCAAATCGCCTTTACTTTCTCCGCCAACAGTCAACAACAGTGCATCAGCCCGTCAACATAGCCCGCGCAACGCTCTGCGAACTCGTCGCAACCCGCACTCTCCGTCGCTTCCATGAAGACAACCCCGGATCCCAAGGGCTGCTTTTCCTCTCTCGCATCCTCGTCGGCGGCTTCGATCCCTTCGCAGGAGCGCCGGAAGCGGTTGAGTTCGAGGGCCGTCGGCAGTGGGCCGTACAGGAGCGAGGTGGTCTGGAGAGGAAGCTGACGGCTCTCGAGCTAGCCATCTTATCGGAAAGCAAGACGTTCATCAGCTCAGCAGGGTGCCAAAGGGTCGTGAATGCGGTGTACGAGGGACGAGTCATCTACACGCCCCTCTCCTTCGTGGACATCCTTCCGGATCACTACAAGTACCACCCCGTCTCACTCTACGACCCCCGCAAGTCGCCGATACTCAACCACTACCGCCTGATCGTCCCTCGGTCGCGGAACCTCATCGAGTTCACGCAGTTTCTGGTGCTGATGATTCTATACTTCCTCGCCATGCTGTACCGGAGAAGCAGCAATGAAGTATTCGAGTTCCTGTTCTGCATTTACGCCGCGGGGTGGGTCCTGGATGAGTTCGCCGCCATCATCGAGCACGGGTGGGAAGTGCACGCCCAGAACCTCTGGAGCTGGCTCGACGTGACCTTCTCCGTCATCTACGGCGCCTACGTGCTCGCGCGCGTCTACGACGTCGCGGCGGGCCACTTCCCCGACGGGCACGGCCTGCACGTCCTCCCGCTCGCGGCGCCCATCCTCCTCACGCGCGTAGCCTTCAACATGGCGCCCGACAACATCGTCCTCATCTCGCTGCACGCCATGATGAAGGACTTCATGCTGCTGTCGTTGCTCGCGTGCTGGTGCTTCATGGGCTTCCTGCTGGCGCTGCAGTGGCTCATCGACTCCAACGACAACCCCAACGAGACGCCGTCGTGGTTCGCCATCTGCAAGTGGATGCTCTGGATCTGGTTCGGGCTCGACGGCACGGGCATCGAGGAGAGCGTGCGGTTCCACGTCGTACTGGGGCCCGCGCTCATGATCGGATTCGCGTTCCTGGGCAACACGCTGTTCCTCACGATCCTGGTCGCGATGCTGACCAACACCTTCTCCAAGATCATCGCCGATGAGGCGGCCGAGGTGCAGTTCCGACGGGCCGTGCTGACGTTCGAGGGCGTCAAGAGCGACGCCATCTTCGCGTACCCGCCGCCGTTCAACATCTTTGCGCTGCTGACGCTGCTGCCCTTGAGGTTCGCCGTCGGCGCCGAGACGTTTCACCGGGTCAACGTGGCGCTCATCCGGGCGTTGAATCTGCCGACGCTGTTGGTGATTGGTCTGTACGAAAGACGGCAGTTTTCGAGGCGGCAGAGGGGCGGGACAAGGAACGGGCTGCTGGGGTGGAGGCAGTTTTCGGGGTTCTCGCCACACGGGGATATTCAGGCTGTTTTTGAGTCGAGGCCGCCTCCTTATGTGGCGGACTTGATTGAGGGGCTGGATAGGCTCGGCGAGAAGGGGGAGGAGGATGGGGAGAGGGGGAGGAGTGGAAGGACGAGGTCGAGGGTGAGGGCTGGGGGCGTTGGAACATGACGACTTATCAGAGGGAGGAGCTTCTTCTTTTTGTGATGACAATTGCCCTCCATTCGAAATACCAAAAGCCTGATGCTAAGGTACCGCATGTTTTTCTCGATCCATACTGCGATCCGGGTCATGTAGGGAATCAAACCGGCGACAGCAAAAAAGGCAAAAAGCAACGAAGCGCCGAAGGGACTTATGTAGGATCACCGAACTCGAACCACAGAGCTTTGCCGAACCCAGGCATACAATTCCACCCCTAGAACATCTTCACCAAAGGCATGCTCATTGTTGAAAGACGGGGAAAGGGAAGTTTTTCTATAAAAGCCAGTGCCTTCCGTGGGTGCTCCTGCCGTCATGTTTGGTGGCCAACCTTGGTTTCCAGGCTTGGTACAGGCTTGGTACCTGGTAAGGTAGGTAACATCTCGCGAACTAGGTCCTTGAGAGAACGGGGAAAGTACAGACATTCTCGCGTCAATAAACCCTGCTAATATGTTGATTGTCAAGTACCATCACTGCAGTCTTTTACGTATCGCAAGAATGAAGGCCTCGATTCAGCCCTACAGAGCAGGCGGGTCGTCCCGAGGTCATCATGTTCAGATGACGGGACGGCTGCAAAGCGTGGGGGTCCCTGAGAAAACACTAATGTCACAGTTAAGCTAAGAATGGGGAAAGATGTAAACGAATCAGTAGCACCCGACGTCCTCGTGCCCCTCCATGAAGAGTGACATAACTTAGTGGGCAGGAGGGGGGGGTCCTCTTACCCTCAGAGAGTAAACAACCTAAACAACTCAAAATGCCCAGCTGCCGTCCTTCCGAGCTACCGAGAACACGTGGAGGTGCATCGCATCGTCGCCAACTAGAACCAATCTGACGTGCAGTAAGAGTGCAACCCGCAGCCCTCCAAGCAAAGTGCGCTACGAATTCTCCAGCACGCGGGTCTTTAGGCGGCTGACTTCTCTCTCTCTCTCTCTCTCTCTCTTCTTTTTTTTCTTGCGCGCATCTGATCTGTTGTCCCTCGTGGCCCGACTCACACGTTTAGCCGTCGTCACTTGACCCCCACGACAGACTTCACCTCACGCTGTCGCCAGACGTCTTCTCTTCTGATTTTCAACTCGCCCTCCGACTGTCGCTACCGTAAACAAAGAACATCGCAGCAAACGCAATGTCGTTATTCGGAAACTTTGACGTTGCCAAGCTGGCGGGGCAGCTCGGTGGCTTCACCATCCCCGACGACCCCGAGATCCAGCACGAGTATGGTGAGACGACAAGTTTTCCACTCCACAACCTGCCATGCGGCCACTGACGAACCGCAGGATCCAAGGACTTTGGGTACACCAACTACGGCACCCACCCCGGCGGCTACGACGGACGTCCCCCCTCGGGCTATGCCGGCGGCCCGCAGCAGGGCGCCGACGAGTACAGGCACGATCATCCCGACGCGTACGGCACCGCGGACCCCGAGAAGTCGGTGTCTCATGGAGGGGGCGAGTTCTCTGCGACGGCAGCCGGCACCTACGGAGCATCTCAAGCCCCGTACCCCACGGACTCGCTGCGACCCGAGCCTCGTTACGGCGGCCAATCGAGTCCGCATCCCACTGATTCCCCGCGCCCTGAGCACCAGCGGTATGGCGACAACGCGAGCCCTTATCGGCCTCCCGAGCACGATTATGGACGACCGCCTTCGCCGCGTTTGCCGGAGGGTTGGATGAAGAGGTTCTATGTCAGCCCGAATGGTTCGTCACAGTGGAAGCCACCTGCTCCGCCGTCACCAGTTATTTCCCCGCCGCCGCAGGAGCCTAGTTACGGAGGGTATGGGGATCGGTATGGAGGACATTCGCCGCAGCCAGGACATGGTGGACCTTCGCCTGGAGAGTATGCTGCCGGGGCGGTAGCGGGTGCTGCTGCAGGTTATTATGCTGGCCACAACTATGGACAAAGTCAGCTTCAACAGGAGCAGCGATACCACGATCCGAGTCAGTCCTATGGTCGTCAAGGCTACGGTCAGCCGGCCGGATCACCGTACGGACAGCCCCAAGGCTCGCCTTATCGAGCGGGATCCCCATATGGCCAACCTCAGGCTTCACCTTACGGTCAACCTCAACAGCAGCCGTATGGGCAACAGTACTACAACAACAACAACAACAACAACAACAACAACAACCCATATGAGCAGGGCTACAGCGGTGACGAGAAGAAGGAAAAGAAAAACAGCACTAGCAACAGTAGCATGTTGCTTGGCGTGGCGGGCGGTTTAGCCGTCGGCGCGATAGGAGGAGCGCTGATTGCTAACGCTCTCGGTGAGTTATGTTCAAATTCTTAGTGACAATCGGGCTCACCAAATGTCAGATTCCGATTCGGACAGTGACCACCATGAACACCATGGCCATTACGAGTGCGGCAGCGACCCCGGATCCGAGCACCGCTATCGCGAGTATGATCGCGACGAGAGTGACCGGGAATCATTGCGTGAGGCCAGGAGGGAGTATGAAGAGGAGCTCGCCAGCGCACGGGGTTCTGATTATAGCGGCAGCGACCGCGAGTCGCTGCGTGAGGCGGGCGGGGAGTACGAAGAGGATTTGGAGGAGTATTACGATGACTGAGGTAGCCAAGCCCAACTTTCCCGAGACTTGGCCACACCTTCCTTGGGAGAGGGGGATTTGACGGGCTACACGGTATGAGAGAGTAATTTGAGTGTATTCCGATGCGTAGAGATACCATTTTTCACAAGAAGTCCACAGCAAGCGTGCCTGAGGTGATTTCAGTATTGACATGTTGGATCTGGTTCCTCGCCACTGGCAAGCTTTCTTTCCTGAGAGGAGGAACTTCTCGACACCTAGGCTCCGTGACATCGGCATCAGCCTCGGTAGCCCCATGACATCCCGTTCCAGAACTTCGGCGTTAGTATTCAATACCGGGAAATGTGGAGGCGTGAAGCAGACAGACTTTGACCCCAACTAAATAAGCATTAATTACGCTAGATATAAAAGTTCATCTGAAGATAACGCTACGTACATCTGATCTGGTTCCCCACTCAGGCCCAGAAATCGAAGACTACAACAAAGAAGGGCTGACTTGGTGGTCTAGACATATATCAATTAGCTTCAGACAACCTCCAAGTAACTATTGGCATGCCCAGACAGCCATTGGTGGCCAAAAGACTCGAAATTGAACCTAGCAAACTCGCCGATGCCTTAACCCTGTAAGCGCTATTCGTCAATGTGGAGGCCAAACACAAGAGGCCAGTTGCAGATCTCGACATGAAGGAACGCTCTCGCCCCCCCCCACCACCTCAACCGACAACTCACAATCTCGAGAAACGCCACGAGATACGAGAGGCGCATTTCCTGAACCGGCGGGTCGGGTCTGAACTCCCACTGAACAGTCACCAGTGACTTTCCTCCAACTCTTGCCAGGGTCCTCGATATGCTCACGCCTGTCACTCAGGCGTCCAATCTCATTCGTCCTGTGACCACAAATACATACCCTTGACCGTCACCAACAGCCTGAGGAGAGATGGTATCGGAGGGTTTCGTACGGTGCTGCGCCCGTTGAGATGCTTCGAGATGTGGAACCTTTTGGTGGTGGTCTCCTTCCAGTTTAGGAGGAGATTGTTTGCTTCAATCTTCCTATGCACCCCGCATCGTGGGGGGGCGGAGATGAATAGAGAATTTGGCGGTGATCGTGGGTGGTCACCAACTGGATCCGTGAGCTCTGCGGGCGTCACCTGGTGATGTCTTCGTTGTTTGGTCGACTGTGGAGCAGTCGGATGAAGCTGGGCAGTTTTCTGGGTTTCATATTGTTTTCGGGATACCCGCGCTACCGGGACAGGAGACATCGAATGACGGTGATATAAGTTGATAACTGACTACGGTTGATGAAGCCAAGGCTGAGCCATCATTTTCCATCTTGGGAATAACGTGGGTCGTATTTCTAGACACGGAGGTATGTCCGTGATCGGTTTTCCGGAATCTATTGGAGTCTGGGCCTCCCAGGCCGGGATCAAAGCTTGGGGTCTTCGGGGGGGGGGGGGGGGAGGAGGAGGAGAGAGAACTTGAGACATGAGAGTCAGTCCCTGGTCTTTGGGACAAGGAGAATAACGATCGAGACGGCAGGGCTGATCGCCAGCTTTTACTCCGCGACCATTGCTGGATAATGAGCGAGACCTACTGCGATGTGAAGCTGCGCTACGCCTCGTCAGCCGTTCCTTTGAGTGTTGCTCGCAACGAATCCGTCTAGCTAACGTCATCGCGAAGGCTGTTGTCCCTTTTTGCTCGCTGTCGATGATTTCCACACGTGTTATCAGCACGAACGCAAGCTCTCCCCGTGCTGTCTCCTCATTTCCCTGTGCTGTGTAGCATGAGTCCAAGAACTCGGGAGAAAAGCGCATCGAGATAGGCCCCGCCGAGATATCGCCCTGGCACTTCGTCTCGGTTGCCAGAGATATCACACAGAGTCGGGTCGAATGTGGAAGATTGTCAAGGATCGCGTGTGACATGGTGGGTATGTGAAAGATTGTGATTTGCGGGTTGGCGATGTTGACGCCCTGCACCAACGGCTTTTCTCGTCTTGAGGCATGGGTTTGGTGATGGATCTCATCGGACCCGGGCTCCGAGGGCCGAGCCTGCGGATCTTTAGAGTCTAGATTGGCTTTCGGGTGAAATTATCGCCCGGGGTGTTCCTCCTCGATATGAGAATCGCTTTCCTGTCATGTTTCACAACCTCTCGTCATAAGATACATCGCATCATTACAGCCGTGATGCAAGATACCACGGGGCTTCCCGGACTCCTGGGATTCCTTACCGCACCTCCAGCCTGAATACGCCGGTGCAATAGAAGAGGGGGAAAAAACTGCGACAGACAAGGGCCTAGGAGCGGACGAACATTACCTGCTCAGTTGTTTCGCCAATTCAACGGGCGGAATGCTCATCATGTACTGCGACTTGGAGCACCATGATGCATCATCTATCAGTACTCATGCCTGCCCGCCGCTTGACAGTACACGCCCCTGCTCGTACCGTTGGCAAAGCTGCAGAAGCCCTCCCACCACTTATTGGAAGTCGAGGCATCGCGGAAGTGCTGGGCGGCCAAGTGTTGTCACATGTACACCAGGCCATGCACCTCAGCGCAAACATCTTAGAGATGGCCTTGCCGCCTCCAAACAAATGGCTCCGAACATTTGAAACCTGCATCCCACCAATGATCCAAGGCCTCGGTCAAGTAGTGGATACTACCACCGGCTGAAGTTGGTCGCCCGGTGAGAAATTCCTGGAGAGCTTTCGGCTGGCCACGCGGAGGTCCGGCACAGGCGGGCTGTATCTTGCGGCAATGACGGAAGACGTGTTGTTTGACTCCAGGGTAGACGGTCCGGCGCGCCATCCGGCCAAAGACAAGACTCCGGCTTATGGGGATGCCATCCTGTTCGATCGGCTTGAGTAAGCGGTCAGATTCAACTGTAATACGCAGCGTAACATGCCACCGCAAGACGCCTCCTTACCTTGACCTGTGTACTGGAGACACTCAGACGCGTTAACTCCTCGACCGTTCACTCGACGGTTCCTGCGGTTTTCTCACGCACCGGCAGACGGGTATCGTCGGCATGCCTCCGAGGCAGCGGTGAGAGTTGAGCTTCAAAAACCCTGACCCATCCGCTTCTGCCGGCGCACTGAAGAATGTTGCAAGCGACGACGAAGTGAGATACAGAAATTACTGTAACTGGGCAAACGTGGGCGCGAGCTGCGAGCGCCCGGCATCGCCGTCTGAAATTCTGAATCAATTTCGAATATTAGCCAGCGGACAACCAATGCTGGGAAGACAACGTGTCGAAGATACAGAGGGCCCCATTTGTTTTCTTACAGTAGTAACCTTGGGGTTTTGAGGTGTGTGGACATCGCAAACAGCGGTGACCAGTGTGATGCGCAACGGCCACCGAGCTATCCAAACGCTGTCTGTCTGGCCTTGTTCAGTGGCTCGTCACATGAGTGATGGCATCTGCGAGTCTTTGGGGGCGTGTGGTAGGTTCCGTTCCATTCGGAGCGGCGAGGACAAACCCTCTGCAGCGGAAGCAGGATCATCAACACATTGGACAGGGACTCGGCGGGGCTGGATTGAGGTTTTGAGTTGCACCAGCGCGTTTGTGACCCTCCTGACAGCTGCAAGACATCTCAATTCGAGGCCTGCGATGTGTCTAATTCGCGCCCGTGGCCAGGGACTGAGGAGGCCATGGCGGCATGGAGATGGAGGCATTTGTAAAGACGCCCCGTCCAGGCCGCGCCTGTCGTCTGCAAGGAGTAATGCGCTTGGACAATGGAGTTCGAAATGAGGTGGCAAGGAGCGAGGCATATGCCCCCGTTGGGGTTTCAATTCGCAGTGGATTTGCGTCATGTCCACCGGCCCTTGTGACGATGATCACGATGAGCAGGAATGGTTGCTGATGCCGGGCTGCCATTGAAGGAGGCTGGAAAACAGAGTTTGAAGCATTGTTATTCCTGAACGGGGTACGTGGACAATTTGGCCCGTTATTGCTGAATTCCGTATCGGTTATTGGTGATGGTCCAGTCAAGATTATATCGCAGCGCAGGGTCACTGATGGCTGGGGGTTTGCTGAGAATTATTGGTAATTGAAGAGATGAGCTGAAGCATGAGACATGACATTACTCTGGAGGATGTCTGTTACCTCAAGGTTCAAGTGCATTTTACTGTCTTATTGCATTATACCATGTCTTTCCTATGTTATGAGGCTTAGCACGATGAGTATAATGTTCGTAGGCGGCTTCTGACTGCCATCAACGGAATAGTGATTGATTCACATCCCACTTTCCACCTGCTAGCTCCGACAAACATCGACATTCCAAAGCCACGTCACTCCTCGCAAGACAAGCTGATCAGCATCCGCCTAGATACCCTTACCGCGCTCGAGTCCAGCATCTAGCATCTTCAAATGACCCATGTGATTGAGTCTGCAAGTTGCTGCACCGCCGTTTGGACAGGAACCTTATGGCGAGAAAACAAGACTTCCCTGTCACCGCCGTCGGTTATTGATCCCCAGCTCCGCCTAATTAATTACCGGCGGTAAGACACACCGTGCGCCTGTCAGACCTCTAAACCCTCCCGGGCGTGTATCCCTGTCGAGAAGCAGTGAGCGGCTGCCGAAGGTACACATACATCTCAGCCTCGGAGTCGGCGCCATGTCTAGGAGACTACCTCATCCTCTCGAATGGAGAGACTTATACTGATGGTCGTCTCTTGTCTTGCAATGGGTCGATCGGGTTGACGCAGCCGCAAATACGCCCCTCAGGATCACGAGTACGCCGTCGCTCGCATACTCGGCGTCTGGTGCTGTTAATCTAATCGCAACCATCTTCAGGGGTGAGTGTGGACAGCACAGGGAAGCTCAACCCACCTGAGCTACAAGGTGACAGGAGACAGCAGATAAGCAACCGGTCGATCTCTCAGGGCATATGATATGTGACAGGTTGTTTGCCCGGAGGGTCGATACTACGCTACAATTTCTGAGGTCCTTCACCGGCTCGCGCTCTACAACTTGCTCTGGCCGAGGTCCACGGTCATGTTTTCCTCAGCCGGGCGGACGTAGCCGAGCGTCCATCAACTTCAGAGGCAACCCAGGCCTCAAAGTATCTCACCACGTTGCATGGAAGCGTGTGCTCGAAGGGTTTTGAAGGAAGAGAAATCCGCGAGGTCCCATGCAGACAAACCACAGACAAACCAAGTTTGCCGTACAATATACCGCAAATCCGGAGCAAAGGGAACAAAAGGCAACGAACGATGCGGTGCCAATAACACCCCCAAATGCAACTAGGCGCCGCGCTACCGCAATCCTCAACCCATAACCATCAATGTCAATTCGGTCAGGCTACGTGTGTTCTGACGACAGCACCGGGAATTGGAGTGAATCAGGCCCCTCTCTAGGCCGAGAGCATGCTGTCACCTCATTTCTAACGGCTTGAATCACCCAGCAATGGCGGCTTGGCAACAGAGATGCTGCAAGCCTGCAACCGAGCCCGCATCCACATCTTCACCGATCAAGCAGCTCGAAGATGATCGCCCGGCACGTAGACGGTAGAACTGCTTGGCCCAACCAGCCCACGCCAGGCTACATGACATGATGCAGCGCGGGGGCGCCGTCTGCTAGCTGCAATGGGGATAAAACAAGTCATCCTTGAGTTCGGGGACATTGGCGGAGGTTGGAAGAGGAACCACCGTATGCTCTCGCCGCCTCGGTTCTCGGTTCCGAGCAGAGACGACCCGGCGAGACCACACTGAACGGGAAGGGGGATATTGATGCCCATCACCGGTCAGGAACAGCCAGCACACCCGTCATCGTACGCACCCGAGGCTCACTGCGCACACTCTTGTGTGTAAGCAACGCACACATGCTGACGGTTGACCGAGGACCGCCTGGCCGTCTGATGTGTCGCGCTCAGCAGCCGGACAAGTCAGTTGTTTCCCGTGTTGCACGGCGCCCAAGAAGTACCGCCAATGAACGACCCAAGGTAAGGTGCCTGAATGTGAAGCATCATCTATCATCTATGCAACTCTTACGCCCACGTCGCAGTGCCTCGCAGCCACAGCCCGGAGACTCCCAACATCTACATTATCTGACGTGCGTTCGTACTACTACTACTACTACTACTACGATGCCCGACGTCTCGCAACATCATGTCAGCTGCGACGCACGATATCCCAATTGCCAATAAACAGATACCCGAATCATTCCCGCCTGCCCCTGTCCGAATGCCTAACCGCGCAACAAACGACCAGATACACATCTTCTGATTTATCGAACTCGCTGATTCACTTATTACGCTCCAAGACACACCACCAGCCCTTCAACCGTTGCTCATACCACCAAGATGGCCCCTGGCCGGAGAGAAACAGTTCAGATGATCAATCATCCCATCGCGCTCACCAACAAACACCCCCCACCTTGTCGCTCTGAATCCCATCCTCCCTGCGGCAGGTCGTTGCACCAAGATAACGCCGCCGTCCACGCTACTACTCCCTTCTAGGTTGTGTATCAGTGGCTTGCGGAACGGCCAGCTCTGCCACCACGTTAGCGGATCAAGATCCTGACCGAACCTCGTTCCAAAGGCTCGGTCTCATCACATCTACCCGACGCCAATGTCCGTCCGATACCGTCGTCTGTCTCTTCGATACCTTGGGCTTGAAATCCTGGTCCGGTCCCCTACCCGCGCGAGGCTCTCCCTTAGGATGAGCTATCTTACTTGACAGGCTCGAACTTGACGTTCCAATTCGAGGGCATGCGCAGCCAGCGTGCGCCAACAGCTTAAGGTGAAAACTTGACAGACACACCATTCAAATCCGACCGGCTCAGTCTCTCCTCCTGCTCTACTAGATCGCGCCACACCCATTGAGCAGGCTAAACAGAAAATGCCCCCTAGCTTCCCGGCCTGCACTCATTCAATTCATTCATTGCACGGCACCCCTCACACCGGTCATGACGTTCCCCGCATCCCTCGCTCATCCCGTCTTCTCCGTGCCTCAACACACCACCACACACACACACACACACACACACACACACACACATATACACACACACACACACATCTCCCCCTCGAGAGAGTCCGCAAGGCATTTCGTTTCGCGGCGCACTGATAAAGCAATCCGGTACTAACCCTGTGACGTGTGGTAGCGCAGGGGCGCAGGCACAAAATCCCCCACTCCTCCATGCGACCCTCTCAGCAGTTTAGGCCAGTTAAGGTACTCTAGGTAAATGGACGCTCTGTGGGAGGGAACAGGCAAGCTTCCAAGATGCACTTTCGTTGACACCCGGCCTGTCATCTCATCTAGGTCGAGAGAGGGTGTGCAGAACAAGCGAAGTAGGTTGTCGTATGCGCGTTCAGATGCTTTGGACGCTGCAGAACGGTTCGGCCGTTGCGTAAACCCCCCTTTGGAGTAATGCCGCGTCGCCGCGTCTTTCTCTTTGCTGAATACGATGACGAGGCTGTTAAGCTGGTCCTGGTTGTTGATGTGACGTGGTCATTTTGCTTCTTGCTCTCTTGCGAGGTGCAGACGCCCTTGTGCTGTGGTTTCCAAGTGCTTCTAGTTTGTGTTCATTGTAAATACAGGTCTTCTTCCCACTTTACGTCCCGTTCCGAGCCAGAATTCCCACATTCCTGGTTCTCGTAAAGACGGGGCAACAACAGCAAGGATGTGAGATGGGGAGAGATCCTCGTGCTATGAACCATTTCCCATGAGTCACATGAAATATGCAACAACCGAAACCCTCATGCTACCCGGTAGAACGGGTGCATGCACAAACCATTCCCTTCCCAGCTGGTTCAAGCTCCTCCCATTCATATTCCTACCCATTACAGCAAGCCAAGCAAACGTATTCAGGTATACTTGCCTGGCCAACGCCCGCAGCTTCGGAGCTACGGCCGTCGACATTGCAACGCGTATTATCCGACCGGGGTAACGCCAGAATGCCCTTAGTCCCGGTGCCCTGGTCGGTCGTTGCGCAGGTGCCCGAATAAAGTTGGGTAGTCCGCGACGCCGTCTCTCTTTGCCTGCGGTCCATCCCGCCTTCTGATATCGTAGTGCCGATGTTTCTGATATAATTAGTGCGCTCGTGTCCTTCTCTGTTTCCCGAGTTTCTGTGTATCCTTCCCGTCTCTTGATGCAGATTATTGTTGAGATATCCGCTTTCCAATCCGTCCTAACGCCGCTGTCCCGTCGCGATGCTGTCCTATCAAAGTTGCCCAGAGAAAAAAGTAAATAAAAAATTAAACGGAAATTAACGCCGTGACCGATGTTTGCAGGTGTGCACCTGCGGAGAAATTGTTTCGTTTTTAGTCGAGGCGAAAGAGATTCCGCTCCTCTTTGCCGATGGGTCGAGTCCATTATCGAGTCGCTTGTGATTATCCATCCGAACGTCACGCGTCTCCGGCTGTTGCTGCAGACGGACGACCTGAAGAGTTTATGCTGTCGCTCTGTTCAACGATTCGCATGACGCGGAAAAGGCTGCTTTAGTGCGAGACCGGGGTCATCGTCGCTCTGCAGCAGCGTCGCAGTAGTACACGCAGGCAGCGTCCTCCCCATTATGCCCTCGATAAGCTCTCTCGTGGGTCTGTCCCGCTGAAGAAAGAAAAACAAAACCCAACGAGTAGAGGAATGATGGTTATCGGAATCTCCCGCTCGAATGCCGTTGCTGGTAGACTTATCCCGAGATGTCGGGGTGGGGAGGGCGACAGGCAAAGTGATGGTGGAATGCGAGTCGTGATGGGCCGAACGCGTAAAAGGCCCCCCCGGGATCGGCGTTGCGGTCGCGGTTTCCCTTCCACTGGCCGAATTCAACGCCGAGAACTTTACAGGCCGATGGCCGTTTTGTTGCGTCTGATCATGTTTTCCCAGGGAATCGGCGCGGAGGGTTTGCATTCACCTGTAGGGTCAAGCCGTCAGTTGATATCCAGCATTGAGAGAGATGTGCTTTTGGCTGCGCGCAGGCAATTCTGTGTTGCTGCTTGCTGCCTCGTTGACAAAGTTGTGCTGTCCATACTGCGTAGTAACCCATGCCAGACAGACCCATCCATTTCCCGGTGCTTGGAGTTTGGTGGTGGGGAGCAAAGGGGGGCGGGCCTTTGCAGGAGCAGACAGATCACACCCCTGCAGCGAGGCATGTTGCAAGAAACGCTGCGCAAGGAGCGAGGAATGGACGAAAGGGGATGGTTAAGAGCGTCGTGACCTACTGCAAAGTTCATCTCCCCTGTCGGGACGCGTTAGTTTCTGGTCGTTTGGAGGTCGGAAGGGAGAAAAGAGTCGGCTGGGCTGGGAAGATGTACGGTGGCAGAGGGAAAAGCAGCAAAACGTGGCGTACCTGTACTCGAAGTGCGTAACGCATGGTTGACAACGCTGCTGTGTCCGGATGTAGACGATGCACCAGCGAGAGACGATATAGCGCTTGTGAGTGCAGCGGAATTCTCTCTGAGAATGCGTGGTCAGTTTCTGGACGACCGAAACGAATTATATACAGAGAGTATGATGCATACTTGGGTGTAGTCGCACATGGCTTCAAGTGTCGAGTGGGTGATACAGTGGGAGAGGGTAAATCGGGGGCCGAAATCGTCGTGTTGTTGTTATTAGTCGGAGGGAGCGTGTAGGTGGGTGAAAGCGAAAGACCGTGTTGCACGCCACAGGTAGATGGATGATCGGTCGAATGGGGTCGGTGGTTTAATACAAAGGAATCGACAAAGTTTACGCCGGCTTCACACACAGAACGTGATGAAGGCTTCGTCAAATTAAAAAAAAATAAGAAAAGACTGATGGGCAAGATTGGTTTCAAACTCCAAGGTCATTCAGATGTGGACGTGAGTGAGGTGGGTGGGTGAGGAGGTAGGTGACAAGAGCTGTATATAGAAATGCGCAGAGCCTAGAGGGAATGATCCGAATCAACTACCTACCTTAGAGTGGACAACGCTAGGGGACCCCACGTAGAAAAATGCGTCCGGGGTCGATCTTGCAGGGCTCGAGGTCCCTAGACATGTACCGATACGTCCGAGTTATGTGTGAGAAAAGACAAGACGAGACGGACAGGACGAGCGACAAGCAAGTGCAGAGACACAAGAGAGCCACTGACTAAGAAGAGCAGCCCGAACCTGAACCTGGCTGGGTGAGCCCGAGCAACGAGTTGCAAAGTGACCCCTAGCCAGTATGCCAGCAAGAAGGGGCCCAGCCAAAAGTGACGAGCGGGTGCGCAGGCATCGTGGCCCATGGACCCAGATTTATGAACAATGATTGCCCAATGTTGCTTGCTTGCAACGAATCTACTTCAGTACGCAGTAGACGACAACTGGCTTTGCCCATTCAGCGAGCGGATCGGGCAGGAAAGGCACAGAGACGTCGGTCAAGTGTTTTCAGGCTCAAGCTCTTCCTCTTCCTCTTCCTCTTCCTCTTCCTCTTCCTCTTCCTCTTCCTCTTCCTCTTCCTCTTCCTCTTCTTCAGGCTCAGGCCGGGCCGGAGGGTGTGCGCGTAAGATAAGGTAGGTAGGTTTTGGGCCGTCTTGGGGGAGTGTGTTGTGCTCTGTGCCGTCGTGTGCAATGTGCTCCAACACCCAACAACAAGTCTCCGAGTTGCCCAAGTACCGTCCACCGTGCCGTGCTCGCTGCACAGCATTGGGCGGCTCATGTACTTCATACATGGCATGCGAGACCCTTTGCCCTGGGCTCACTCCCTTGTACTTGCAGAGTGTTTCGCCCGTTTCCGTTTCCGTTTCCATCCCCGATGCTCCGTTTCCCCAGCGGTCGTTCGGTCTGGCCTCAGCGGCCCAGGCGTGATGGCGACGTTGGCAATATCGCCTTCCAGCCCTATGGAACGGGCCTATCTGGGCATGTTTCCCTCAGCTGGTCCGCGGCGAGCAGATATCACGGCCAGACAAAACACCACCGCGTCAACTACAGAAAATGACTTTGCTTCCGTGCCGCAGTCAGCAGTCCGCCCAAATCTTAGGTTACTGACGCTAATCGACGCCATGGGTGATCCCTCGTTGACGGTCGGTCGCAGAGCAGCAGCGGAGCAGGTACCGGCCGGTTCATACCCCTGGAAAGCTTGCGTTTTCTTCCGCTCCTATTCGACGGCGATCAAGATTGGGGGAAGTCAGGGGGGGGGGGGGGGCCTCTCGCAAAACGGGGGAGCGAGTGGTGTTGGGCTTGGGATGGGCCGTCATCCTTGGCCCAAGAAAGAAATGGCGCCTTGCCGGGAAAAGGGACGCCAGAGGAAAGAGAGTTTTCTCACTAATACTGCGGTACTGTACCCCTTGGGACGCCTGTCGGGGAGCTCCTCGCTCGTTCGATCCCAGCTTCGACAAGGTATTTATTGTCTTGCCCTTCTCTGTTGCCTCCCTCCCGAAAGGTACCTCTCTCATTTCCGCTCCCTTTCTGCCTCCCACCAATTGCAAATCCATGCAGGGTCCCCGGACATATGACTTTCGACTTCTTCCAAGCAGGGATTATGGAAGCAGAGAACGTGCGTTCGCTGCGTGCCATCACCACCCAGAGACCGCCTGGTCGCGGCCAGGGGGCCCCGTCCTTGAGGCCTTGAGGAGGCTTGCCAAACAATCCTCTGCACAGACTGAGAGCATGGCTGTCGTAACCCAGCTGGTAATGCTCCTCAAAGCGGCAAGCTGAGAAATGAAGCTAGTTGCCTCACTTCTTGTTGATGCACGCATTATCAACTACGACGAAGCCAGGGCGAAGGAGATGTCTTCCGTACAATGTAACAGAAAGGCGAGCGCCAAGTCCAAGATGCCCATGTCTGCGTCGTCCTGGAACTGCACCGCATCACGACGACGTGCCGTCGGCCAGGGCCCACCTCGGCAGTGCCATCGACTTCCGTGTGTTTTGATCTCATCACCCAATCCACCGGGCCACAGTATGTCGAAGAAGACCTGAGGAGACACCTTAGACAGCTTTGCGGACGGAAAGACACCGCACGTGGCCATGTCCCTGCGCCATGGAGATCATCATTGACTTGTTCAAAGCCGACCCAAACAAAAGATGAGCGAAGGAGGCATCCACCGAAAGACTCTTTCCATAACAGCTGTTGCAGCCTGGCATCTCATCCTGGCAGTTGCAGACTCCGACACCGATACTATCATCCCCGCCGAGTCAAGGTCACCGCTTCTTCTTGCTAGTGTACTCACGACATCTTCCCAGAAGAAGTTTGGGCATTAGCCGACCATCGTATTTCCCAGGATCGCCATCTCTGGTCCCACGAATGATTAATTAAAAAGTTGTCCACTCGCTAGAAACCAGTTTAGTTGTTCTTCGCAAACTATGACTGACGCTCTCCACTGTTTGCAGAAGCGTTCGTCAGACACTCTCTTTCCTCCCATTTTCGAGGACGTTTCAACTTCGCCTTGACTCTGCTTTGCTCCGCCAGTTGCTCGGGCAGTCTTCTTTTGGCCCGGCAGGATCATCCCTTCACCACGTGGGAACGTCATTTCGAGGAGCGGGAGCTCGCCAACGGTGGTCCCGTCCCCCTTGGAAAGTCCTGCAGTCTTCCCGTCAGCCCCGGGTACGTGCGGTCCGGCCCCGTACTTGTTGTCTTTGTTGATGGGTTTTCGCCCGCCTCTGGTGATGGAGGGGGTGGGCGCGGGGGGAGGGGTGTGTTCCTTGTCGAAAAACAAGAGCCGTCCGACCCACCGCGGCTAAGGCTTGGAGCCCACCACGGCGCCAGTACTTTGTAGTTCACCGTTTCTTCCACAGCAAGAAAGTTGACTTGAGTTGGCAAGTCGCATCGTCGACACTAAGTCAAAGTCTCGACTTGCTCTTGACTCAATAGGTCTGCATCGGCATGTACCGATTCTTGTCGAGATAGAATTCGTCCAGCTGCTTTGGCCCATGTCCCCCCTCCATCCATAGGATTGGAGCCACCGTGCGCTACCTGTCGACGGCTGCGATGGAAATCACAACGATCAAACCTTCGCAAAGCTTCAGCCCCAGCATTTAACCTCATTATACTTTGCCCTTTATTCGCCGACGCTGCACTGAACGGCAGGCATGGTTGACGTCCCTCGAGATGTCGGGAGGAGCGCCATGTTCTTTACCCTCGGTAACCACGGCTGTCCGGGCTCGTTAGAGGTCTCAAGGACATCGCTATTCGTCGTCAACAGCGTAGCTCCCTTTGATAATCGGATACTGCTGAGGACTCCGCCCACGGCAATGCTTCTCCATTCTCTTGTGTAGCAAAGACCCATCTGCTCCTCTCTGGCACGTTGTCCTGAGACCTATCACGATCGACCAGCTGTCCGTCCCGTGGCAAGCAGCAGGTCTCAGTGCGACTCCGGTGCGTGCTGTTCTGGCCAAGGTTTGACCTCATCTCTGCCTGTCTGCGCTTTGATGACAGGTCAACACACTCTTTCCATCAAAACTAAGCAGATGGCAGGCGTGGTCGGGTGTGACGAAGATCCGAGCGCGCTGAGTGAAATTGCCAGAATTGGCCAACGTCAGGGGCATGTCTTGAACCATCGTCCAGCCGTGGTAGTGGCTCTGATCCTGACCATACATAGTCTTTTCGCATGCACCCATCGCACTGACTAGTCGAAAGACGTCTGCAAAAATGCCAATATCGTCCTTAGACCCGAGACAACCGGTAAGATGCAGTCCACGAGAAATCCAACGGTCGAGTTCTACGAAGAGGAGTTACTTGTCGGAACAGTAGGATCAAAAATAGATGGTTATGTATTGACGTTATCGTCAAGTTCTCCCCCTCCCCATCTATAGAGATATCTCCTCCTAATAAGTGAGGGGTATTCTAAAGTAGCATATATATTACAGATAATAGGACTTCTTACTTCTCTAATATACCTTCTCTAGTAATACTATTTAAGCTCTACTAAACTTAATTAAATATATTATATAAGTTCTATATATTAATTATTATAAAAGGTTCTAGTATTTCTCCTTCTAATTAGTATATTAGCTATTACTTATATTTATTATTACGCTCTATACTTATCTCTATTATTTTTTAAATTATAGGGCTTTTCTAATATATAGTTCTACTATTATATCTACCTTAATAAGCTACTAATTTAAGTATTTATTTAATAGCTAAAATATAAGATATTATACTTCTTATTATACTCTTTATAGGATACTACATGGATATAATACACTAACTTACTATAGTTTCTTTTGAATATAATACTTAAACGTTTATAAGATACTTATAACCTCTATTATTATAAAGAGTTAGACCTAAGTCTATTCAATAAGAGGTAGCATAATACTATTTATCTAAAGCTAAAGAGGAAAAGAGGAAGTTTTCTACTTTAGCTAGAAGGTTATACTAGTTTTTTAAGTAACTGTTAGAAGGTACTTAAGAGCGCCTTCGTGAACAAATAGGTAATATATTTTAGGGGACCCACACCTTCTACGTATTTAATAGTAACTACTAGGTAAGCTCTAGAAGTAGTAGATCTAGGCTGAGGCCTATTATAGCCTTCTTAGATATTCTTAGATCTTTATTCTATATTATTAAGTATAGAAAAGGAGTTATTAGTGGTATTCCTTACTTATTATTATAAACTATATCTATCTCTTTTTCTGAATTATTTCTAGAGTTTAAATATAAGTTATCTTTAAATTAAAACATCTTATCTTCCTCCTCTAAGAATAACTCGTCTCTAAGAATTATTATTCTACTCTAGATATTTCTTAGAGTTAGATATTGTAACGCTCAGGTGGTGTGCTGCAGCGATGCAATGACCAATTACGCCACATGCGCAAAAGATCCGCCATTCCGCGCACTTCGTGCCGGAATGCACCACACATATGCTTATATGGGCCGGTCGCCGAAACCAGTCTCTTACAGATATATTTAACTTAATATATTATGATATACCTTCTTAAGCCTTAGTTTCCTCTTTTACCATAGAAATTTCTACCTTATTCATAGTTTTTTATAGCAGGTTATGATTTGTAATTTATATTAATCGATTATAAAACTATCAATTTCTAGAGGTAATATCCCTTAAAGTATAGATTTAGGCTTTTAGAGGATTCCAAGTTTAATTCTAATTAGTAAGTTATATCTAATAAAATACTTAATCTATACTCTTAGTAATAACCTCCTAAGTTATTATTCTTATTTTAAGCCTCTATTTAAGTATAAAGAGTTTATATCTAAATGCTCTTATAATAGATGTATTTAGTATTATAAACTTATAAGATTCAAATTAGGTACAAGAAAAATTATATAGAGTTACTTCTTATTATAAGCTTGATAATATATTATATATATATATATATAGCTGCTCTTATAACTTCTAGCTATATTACTTTAGGTATTTGTAAGTAAATTACCATAGTACCTACTTTTATTATAATAACTATAGCTATTTATTCTACTTCTCTATTTTAACTTTATATATAAAATATAGAGACCCTAAAGCTAATAATATAATAAAAAACATTTAACTTTAGAGATTTATATATTTCTCCTATTTTACTCTTATATTTAATAACCTTAGTCTTAATACTTTATTACTTCTTTAGATATACTATATATTACTTAATACTTCAAAGAATCTATTTTAATTAGTTTCTTTTAAAATAATAATCTTATATTAAGCTATTGAATTAGTCAATAAATATAATTATTAGGATATTCGCCCAGCTAGACCCAACCCAAGTATCAGGCCTGTGGCCCAGCAGGCAGGAATAGGATCCAACTAGGTAGTGGGAAGAGCATGAGCCCAATGGGGACTACAAAGATAGCAAATAACATAATACTACCCACAAAAGGATAGGAATAACGAAAATAGGCTCAGAAGATGCGCGTAGTGATTTGCAGATCTAATTAGAAAGAATAGAAAGAATTAGGCTTAAAATAAAAGAGATATTGCAGAAATTATATATAGGATTATTAAGGTATAATAGATAATAATAGTATTAATAATAATAATAAATACTAGATATCCTAAGTGCTGGATGCGCGCGTATATATGCGTATATAGGCTTATATAATTATAGCTTTCCTAGCTATACGTGGGCGCTAACCCACGCATCCTTTCCTAGTAGTCACGTAACCTCAGTTATATAACCCACCTTATTAATCTACTATATTATTCCTCTCCTTTACTAGCTACTCTTCTAGATACCTTCTTTTTAGATCTATCTAAGTACTTGAAATACTATGTTATTCCCCCGTTCTCCTCCCTACCTTCTAATACTAGTTTTTTATATAAAACTAATAATAATATTACTAGTAAAGCCTCTTTAGTATTTTTTAAAAGAAATAAAAAATTAAGAATAATTATATTACTCAGTTCTAATTAGTTTAGAGATTCTTATAGTAATCTTTAATTATTTTAGTTACTTTTGCTTAACTATATATCGCAATACAGTACTATAGTACTAGCAGCCCTACGTAGCTGTGGTAGCTTACAGTATGGGTATAACTTACTTAAGCCACTCTGCTACCTATTTCTACTACGCTTCGCGCGCAACTATCTCTAAATAAGATAGTTGCCTTTTATATCTAACTCGCCCTAACCCCTACCTCTAGGCTTATAACATTATAAATATCATATTAAATCACTTTTAATTATTCAAATTAACGTATTAATATTACTAAAGGTAATATCATTACCTTATATTACCTTATTAAAATAAGTAAGAGCCTTTAGTTCTAGATATTCTATTTTATAGTTATTATAGGATATGCTAATATATTGGGCTAATGTCTAGCTAAGGGAGGTCTGCGTAGGAATACGCGCAGGCGGACTATATATATAGCTAGGCGGTAACTAGTAGCAGTATCTACCTTGCTATAGCAGTATATAAGATATATATATATAGTATAGTAATATCTGCTCCTCTATAAAAGAAAAGGTAATAGTCCCTCTTGCTGCGCGCGTGAAGGCGCAGCAGCGCGGAGGCGTAATACTATACTATAGTAGATAAAGGCGATACCTAACCTATTATTAATAGCTTTGCGCGCTTAAAGCAGTATTAAGGGGATAGGTTTATAAGTTAGTTAATAATCCTCCTCGTTATTATAATAGCTCTCTAAACTATAGTTATTATTAATATAACTATTACTATATCTAGCAATATAGTAATTTATAGTATTATTATAGCTATATCTACCTATATAGTTATTTATAGTATTATTACTATATTTAGTATAGCTATAGATATTATTATTATATCTATATCTAGTATCATTACTATAGCTATACTTAGTAGGACTAGTAGAGCAATTATAATCTAAACTATTTTTAGAACGCTTAAAAAGAGTATTTTACTTATTATTATTATTATTATCTTTACCTATAGAGTCCTTCTTATCGCTTATAGAGCCTTCTTTACTACTTATATTATTTTCTCTAAAGCATAAATAGCTCACATAGTTGAATTTAAAGTTACTAAGGTCCTATCCTCTATAGTATACCTTATAAATATTCTCATAGAGGTCTCCTTACTATTATAGCGAAAGCAGCGCAATAGAGCGGAATTGCAGCTATAGGGGCAGCTTAGTAGAGCTATAAAGTAGTAGTAGAGATAATATAAGTCTCCTACTAGTATCTATAGGTAGAGGGGGCTAATAAGAGCTAGCGGAGTATAGTCTCTTCTAGAGCAGGCGCATTAACTACAGCAGCAGTCGCTCGTATAGTTACTATATCAGTAGTTTGAACGCTTTAAGTAGGGCACTATAGAGCTATTTCTAGGCGCTTTAAAGTAGTAGTAGTGCGAATAATTATAGCTTAAATAGCTAAATATAGTATATTAGCTTTATAAGCGCTTAAAAAGGCTAGAGCAGCTAGTAAAAGTAAGGGCGAGTAATAATAAGAATAAAGGCAGCCCAGTTAGTAAAAGTAGTGTAGTAGAGACTCTAAAAAAGAAGTAATAGGGACTTCTTAGATACCTTAGCAGTAAGCTTATAAGGTTACTTAGAACCTTTTAGAAGGGGCTTAAAATCTTTCTATAGAAGACTAACTTATACAGAGCAGAGCTTACCTATATATAGCGAAGTTTTATAAATATAGTGAAATAATATATTATATAAGGGAAGTTAGTCTTATAGAGTCTATAGTAATAGCGCTAAAACCTATAGTTATTAATAGAGATATAGTAGTAGAAAGCGTTCTTACTATAGAAGTTCTTAGTACTGCATTTGTAGTAGGGCGGCAGGCGAGACTAGCGTAGTAGAACGGTGTTAATACATAGCTATTACAAAGGATCCTAAGGCGTATATATATATTTGGAATAGCATTAGTAGTAGTAATAGTGATCCCTTGCGGGATCTCTTAAAGTTATAAAATACTTTGCTAGTGCGCATATCTTAGCAGTCATATTATAGTTAAATACGTAGTAATAGTATATTAGGATTAAATAATATTAAATATAAGGGCTAAGAAATAGCTTATTTGCTTATCATAATATTTACTACTATATAGTAAGATACTATGTAGGTCTTAAGGACTAAAGAAATAAAAGGCTGCAGTTATACTACTAGATATCACAAGATATACTAATATATTAAATTAATATCTACCTAAGAGAGGTCTATATAGAAATGCGCGAAGGCGGACTATATATATAGCTAAGCAGTAACTAATAGTAGTATCTACTTAGCTATAGTAATATATATAGGATATATATATATGTATATATATATATATTATAGTAATAATAGTACTGAAGATATATATCTCTAGTCATTAGTTTCTATAGGGCTAATAAGATATATTTAAAATATCATCTTTAAGTTATAATTAATATTACTTTGGTTTTTAGATATTAAATAAACCTTTACTTAAATTATCTAAATAATATATAGATATAATTAAAGTCTTTCTTTCAAAGATCATAGTTTCTTAAGCTAACATCTAGCTATATTTCAATCTAATTTAATACATACTCTAATATAATATTAATAAGGAAGAATAAAGGGCAGGCCTCATAGAGAGGCGTATTGCTATAGCTAATAGCATCTTAGCCTCTAGTATATGCGCTATGCGTGCATAGTAGTACTACTAATTAGACTATATATATAAAGGGTATATAATAATAAGTTATATACTTATTACTTAGCTACACTTAAGTAAGGAATGCAATTTTAGCATAGCCTATATAATAGGGCATAGCCTGAAATAGAAAAGTTAGAATAATACATAACATTACAACGAATTATTTATTTATTTCCTTATTCTCTAGTAATTATAATATTAATAGTCTTATAGCTTTTAATACGGAGCTTCTAAGTATCTATTCAGATATAGTGTTCTTCTAGTACTTCATAATATCTAAAGAATTAAGTTTTAATTAAAAGTATACAAACTATTAAATGTTTATTATAATTTATTATATTTTATAGACAATATACTTTCTTACATATGAGAACTAGTATTTAAATAAGCCCTTAATATCTAGGTAGCTATAACTTAAGAGGTTTTATATAGTTCTTGAAAGTAAGCTTTGCCTTAAAACTTTCCTTAACCCTTAATAATACCTTTATATTAGGTCTCTAGTATTCTAGGGCTTTCTTTAGGTATAGATATTAACATTGAATATACTTATAGTTTATTATATTATATTATATATACTTATAATATCCTAATATAGTCCTTAATCTCTTCTTAGAATCTCCCCTTAGGAATCTTCTTCTTCTTATTATTATTAATCTTTATTTTGTATCATTTATGTATATTAGATAGTATTAGTAGGAATATTACTGTTAGAGAAAACTCTCTCTTAATACTACTTCTTTTCTATATAAAATACGTTCTATTCTTTTCTAATAATATCTTTTTAGGAAGCGTTTTTATTTGTTCCCTTATATTATATATAACTTTTTATATTTTAATTGAGCTCTTCTTTAGTTTATTTTAAATTACTACTATATAGGTTAGTATTATAGGCTACGCCTAGTTAAAACTAACTAGGCTTCTACCTAAATTTACTACTCTTAGGGCCTATTTAGTAGCTACTTAGTAGCTACCTATAAACCTAGTATAACTACTACTAAAGTAGAAAACTCTCTCTTTTCCTCTCTAGGTTTATATAAATAGTATTATACTACCTCTTATTATATAGACTTAGGTTAATTCCTTTGCAGTAGTTACTTAACTCATTAGTAAAATATACCTAAGTACTCTTATAACGTTATTAAATTATAGGTAGGTATTACAAGGATTAGAATAATATTTCTTTAATTTGAAGATATTATCTCCTTACCTTCAGTATTATTCTAATAACTCCTTAGTATTACTACTCTCTTTATTCTTAGCTTTATTATATAACTAATTTAATTAATAAAAAGTTAGTTTATCTCCCAAATATCAATTAAAATAAACTACTTTATAATTTTATCAATCTAAGTCAAATAGGTCTCTATAGTTTTAAATAAAGCTTCAATATAATTCAGCTTAATTATAGCTTGAACGTCTCCTATACTCTAGTAATTTACTTCTTTTTAATATTATAATCCTTATATTAAAACTCTCATAATGTAAAGAAGCGATTTAGCTCTCCTTTATCTATATTTAACTGGTTTGTAACTAAGGTAGCTTTTCTTTATAGTAATAAGAATAGTTATTATATTTATAATAACTTAATTTGTAAGTTGAAAAACAGAGTTAGAGTTAGATTTATCTTCCTAAGAAAGAGTAAAGAGGTAAATATCTTAATATTAGCTCTTATATATAGTTACTCTATAGCTTTTACTTATCACGTTTCTTAACTATATAGTTTAATATATTGAACAATATAGGAGTTAATTTTACTTATTACTATTATAAGACTTAATCCTTAGGCCTAGTAGAAATAACTAAAGAGAATATAATATTAATTGAAGTTATTATAGTAATAGCTTTAGTTTTAATTTATAAATTACTTAAAAAGTAATAGGAGACTAAGATAAATACCTTAGTATTTATCTAGGAGTTATTTAGGAGTAGATTAAGTCTCTAAATATATTTTACTATTCATAATAGCTTTAATAGTATTTATCTATATTACACTATTAATTATTAGAATAAAATTATTAGAATTTAGAATGGAAATTGAATAATTATATATTAATATTATTATTAAGTTCTCCTTCTCCCTAGCTATAGAGATATCTTCTCTTTATGAGTGAGGGGTATTCTGAAACAGCATATATATCATAGATAACGGAACTTCCCACTTCTCCGACATACTAGTAGCGGCGCCCCTGGCACTAGCCTGGGCTGTTTCAACTTTCGAGAAGACCAGGGCAGCATGCGGGCGTCTCGCAAATCCTCTTGACCGCAAAGAGAACTTGATGAGCCTTTCGCTCCACACTCGGTCAATCTGGTTCCAAGGGTTTGGCCCCGCTGCTGCTCTGCTGTCACGAGTGGCTGTCAGGGACTGTGAGATTGAGCACTGGCGAGTCAGGTGAACCCTTGTCTTCAAGAACCCGCAATTGCGGCTGGAGCTTCTAGCTCCGTTCTAGCGTCCGCAAGGGGGTAATTAGAAGAATTGGAGGTCGACACCACTTCGTACGATTGGAATATGTCATCAAAGTTCGTCTTGTGAGTTGTGACGCGATTTCCTTGCTGTTGGAACTTGGAATTAGGCGAGGTAAACGATCCGTGAGACATTTGCCAAACTTTTGATGAGGGTAACCTCTACCCACGCCACGGTAGCACGGGTAGCTCGCGATCGTCGGTAGAGAATCGCTCCAGCAGTGGTCCATCAGTGGCTTTTCTGTCGATAGCGCCGAATAGTTCAACGGCCATAGACGGGTGGGACTGCATGATGACATTTGGTTGTCCCCCTTCTAGTGTACTGTACTACTGACACCGTCGAAGAAGGGACTTTGGATCGCGTCCCTTTTGGCGTGGCGCGTCCTGCCTTGTTTTGCGCGTGATGTCTTCGAGTAGCGCCGTGGATCATGACCGGCCGTCCCGTCCCTGCGGTGCAAAAATTTCTGGCGTCTGGCGTCTGGCGACCGGCGATTGTAATGAGCAGGGAGGGCATCATTCGCCATCTCGTTCCAATTTCCATGTATCTTCTCGTCTAGTGTAGAAGCAAGGGCTACTTGACGTCCTCTTGCTGACCGGCAGTAAAAGGGCCCAGCAACCTGGCTCGCCGCTTGTGAGCATCGGTGGCTGGCGCCAGTGCCGTTTTATCCCAGCAAAACGGCCAGCTGCACCAATTAGGAGTGTCCCGACTGACCCGACTGACCGTCTCGGCGTCCCAATGGCATGGATCCGGAATCTGATTCGTAAGAGGATTGCGGGCTGATTTCCGATATGGGTATTTTATCTGGGGCTTCATTTACTACTGTCAGAAAGACCCCGTTCCTTGACGGTGACGGTGAGTCTGGATCGAATGGGTTGCGACATCTCTTTGATCACTTTGATCACAATCTCACCCACTGGCATTCGGCGATACAGAGGAAAATGCGGCCATGGGGCATCGCAACGTGGTTGAGGTTGATGGCGTTGTGGGTTTCTACTCCCGTCATCTCCAATACCCCACCGCCACGGGGTTTTCCTGCAATAGCACCAGCCTCCTAGGCGGAGAGCCATTCTGATTTCGAGCAATGTGTCAACCAGAAATGCACTTCCTTTGGTTCATCGCCGGGCGCAGCTGCCATACTTTACTCCTCTTATGGCTGAAGCCCAAGTTGTCTTCCGCGGATGCCGAGCAAAGCCCGTTGTGCGATTGCTGTTTTCCTCGTTTCCAGGCGCCGACGAGCTGGCTCGCCAGGCGGTTCGTCCCACTCGTTCCCGTCCGTGTCCATTCTCTTCACGTGGGGAAAATAAATGACACCGCGAGGCGGATCGTGAAAGCCCCAGCTGTGCCATTCTGGCGGGAGCATTAGCTGTTCTGCAGGCCGCTGAAACCTCGTCTCATTATCGACCTGGAGCTAGGCGGAGCTGTCCGACGTCGAGCGATTGGCTCCGAGGATCTCCATCGGGTTGTTTTACACCGAGCTTAATTGCTTGATTGGCTGGCCCGAAGCGTTATACCGAGATTTGATATCGTTCTCAAGCAGTCTCTTCGGCGATCGGCGAGGCCTTCGGCGGACGGTTTGCTGGTGTAGTACCTAGGCTGGGAACCAGATTCTGTTGCGACTTTGACGGAAAGGAGGTCCCAAAAGGCGGCTGGGGTCATCGGCATGTCTCTCGTAAGCCCACGCTGTGAAATTCGGAGGGCGTCCGACCCAGGGTCAGGGGGGCTTGATTCCTGCTGGGTTGAGGGATCTCGGAAGCACCAGTGTACGGCCTATAGCCCTTGGTAACAAGTTGACAATTCTTTTCGTTGGAGACCGGCCGGGTGACCGGTCAGTCATTGACTCGAGGATCGTTCTTGGTTGCTGCCCGACTGCATGCGCCCTCCACCGCATCCGTCGTCTGCAATATCGACCCACGTTGACGTTCATTCGGAGATGGATCTGTACCCCAGGTGAGGCAGCGGCAATAAAGGCAGATCGCAAACGGTCTGGCCAATTGTGAGGGCGTCGAGATCATATCCGAAGCAGGGTACGAGATTGTTCTTGCCAGCCTATTCGCCCAGATCGACGTTGTCGAGCCAAGACAGCAGCTGAGGGCGTTTACATCGAAAGGTACGTCTGGAACAGAGGAAGGCTCGAAGAGGTGGCAAGATCAGCTCGGGGTGACACAATCCCGCCGATCAAAGGTCTTTGAAATGACCCTTCTGGGACTTTGTCCCGCACGTGGGCAGCAGCGTGCACTTGAGCATTCTGTTCAACCGATCTAACGGATCAAGATATGCGGCGTTGGTGGGGAGACTCGAGAGAAGCTCGTCATGAATCGTGTGTATGGTGGCAATACCTCACAATACGGGAGCAAGAGTGCCGGTAGCTCCGAGGGAGAAGTATATGTATTCCCTGAAGTCCGCGGCAGGCAGTTGCGAGGTAGCCGGTTATTCAGGTGTTCGTCCCATTGGCATGATCGGATTCAGCCTTTTTTCGCTCGGGTTGTCGCCCAAATTGACAAGACGGTGCTCGTGTTCGCACCCCGCAATCCGAAGCATAGAAACATGGTTTCGAGAACAGCCATAGGGCTAATGTTAGTTAATAGCTTGAACTAGACGAGCGGATGGAAAAATGTGATACCAGTAGCATAATGAGGCTTGCGCCGAGAACCATGACCCTCCTTCAACATAGCATCAGACGTGGTTCGCTTGGTATACGGCATGGTGCTAGTAAAGATCCCACATGATATCGTACACAGCTCTGGGGGGCATTCTGGCAGAAATGTCCCAGATAGGCATTTCCGTGCGCTCGAATTCCGTCATCGGACTACAGCTCGATTGGCGGGCCCAACGACGCTATTCGAGCCGGAGATATCAGCGTGAGGGTGATGTGAAGATGGAAAAAAAGAGGCATACAATGTTTGGAGTTCGGGTATCCCGAAGGTGAAGAGATGGGGCTGGTTATAAAGTGCAGCGGTAGAACGAGAAGTTAATACAACGCACTTCCGCTGCCCAAGAGATACATTCCTCATATTTTCAGATGAAAATTGTACCTAAAGCGCCCTTTCAATTCCTTGCATTGCTACTGGTTCTTTACTCCACTTCAAAATTTACCATCGTGAGTGTACCCCAGATGGAGCCAAAAACACACAACACCGAGTATTCGCTGATCGTCACCGACCCAACTACTAATCCAGCCCTCATTAGCTTCTCTAAGGGAGAGCGGACGGGATCCCGAGTTTTCCAATGGGTATGGTCGTATGTGATGAATACCTCTGACCAGGGTGCTTATGGAGCCGTACGTTGCGGACGGCGAACCTCGTCACAGCTCATCCTTTCTCAAAGGCAGGCGTTCAAATCGCTTCTTCTTTGCCATGACGGCCTATATGTGAACGATCAAATCTGCAGCAGCTATAGAGGTCGTCTCCGCTGCGGTATCATACGGTGGACTGACTTCTACGACGTCGGCGCCAACCATGTTGAGACCCTCCAGGCCCTTCAGAAAACGTTTGAGCTCTCGGGTAGTCCAGTCGCCTGACTCCGGTGTTCCAGTCGCCGGAGCGATGCTATGGTCCAGAACTGCGTTTCGTACGGTTAGCCACTCGTGCCATATTTAGCCGGTAATGGGTGGATCATACTGTCGATGTCGATGGACCGATACACTGGTGTGTCGCCGACAGCCTTCCTAACCTTCGTTATGATGCCTTTTGTCGGACTCCACGCGTCAATTGAGTGAAAATCGGTGTGTGTATTTCGTAAGTTCTGAGGTACAAAGGTCTCCACCAAAATCTCTGCTAGATACAGGTACCCACAATCCGGCTATCGGTCGGGACGGATTTCGGGTCAAATCGGCATACGCCCAGTTCGACACCTTTCATGCCGATATCTTCGATCTCATGAGCTTCAATGATGGTAAACCCGACGACGTCTCTATCGATGTTATAGTCTCTTGGGCTCTGGCGATTTTAGCTTGGTATTTGACAGTGAAAACTGATGACGCACGAAAAGCTTTTTTTTTAGACTATAAGAGCTTGGTGTATTTATAAAAAAGAAAAAGTTATTAGAGTACTAAATTTATTAAGTAGAGGAGCTATTAAAATATAACTTTAAGCTAGAATCCTACTTAAGAGCTTTAGCTACTACGCCTAATATACTATCCTAATATAAATAAGATATACTAAGCGGGTGGGATAGTAATAGAGAGTAGGGCTAGACTTTAAGCTATTCTAGACTCTATATTGCTTGTGCAGGTAGCGCGGGGTAGAGATACAGGCAAAGATACCCTACTAAAGACAACTACCTTTAGAAATAGAAAGCTCTAGTAGTTATAGAATAAACCGCTATAAGATAATATATAGTATAAAGTAGTATATTATATTATAAGGTGAGGTAACTATAGTTTTCCCCTACTTTATAGCTTAAAGTATGAATTATAGAGTATAATATAGATATAGCATACTATCTAACCTTCTATAGCTAGATCTAGGTACTATAGATTAGTAATAAAGCTAATATAAATAATACCCTCTATATATATATATTATATCTCAGCTATAACTCTAGTATTATATAATATCGAAGCTATAATAATATACTAAGTATTATAAGCTACTAATACTTCTAGCTAGAATAGTTAAATATAGTAAGGCGTTTTATTTATAATTATAATAGATATAGTAGAGTAGTAATCTAATAATAATAACTCCTCCTAATTCTAGAGCATATTTAGAGCGACCTCATAATAGACTTTATTAAAAGCTTATTAGTATTAATAGTATTAAGATTAAGAAACCTTTAGGTAATTATTATTAAACTCTTTTTAAAACTAATAATACTTAAGCTAATAACTATAATAGATATAGAAGTATATATAGAGCGGTTTATTAAATACTACTACTAGTTTTATTATTACTATACTATACGTACGTATCCCATGCACTGCTATAGGGAGGTAGATACTGCCGTTAGTCACCGCCTAGCCGTGTATGTAGTCCGCCTGCGCGCACTCCTGCATAGGCTACCCTTAGCTAGAATTAACCCAATAAATCAGCATATTATTCTGTGATATTTATAGTATCCCGTAGTTTATTATAAGTAACTATAGTAATAATAACTAAACTAGCTATTTTTAGAAGAGTTTCTATTAGTTTATAACTATAGAAAATATAGTAAAAGATAATACTTTCACTCTTATAACTTTAAACCACTATAACTCTATGGATGTCAGAGATATAGTAAAACAACGCTTATATTTGAATTCTTCTCTCAAATACGCTTCGAATGGTGTATATTTGTATACTATTCGGATAGGGGTAGAGATATTGTAAATATAAACATAAAAGAAGAAAAGGTTTAGGTACTGCGCGTGCAAAATCCCACAGGATTTAAGGATGATGATCCTACAGGATTATGATCCTATAATATTTGTGATCCTAAAGGATTTTGAAGCCTACAGGATTTTGCAGGATTTTAAACTCCATAGGATTTATAATCCTGAAGAATTTATGATCCTAAGGGATTCAGAATTATAGGATTCATACTAAGTAAGCGCCTATACTTAGTAAGCGCGTATGCGCTATATAGTACGTACTATTTACGCGTTAAAGTACGTACTACTGCGAATTCTTGCGAAAACTATAGTTTATATACATTAACGTTTTCCCCGCCTTCTAGTACTTTAGATTTTGAAGATATTGTTAGCACAGGAAGTGTCTTTTTTATGAAATAAGAAGTGGAACAAAGAGATAGAATAGGTACGAGGATATTCAGAAGGATAAATAGGTAGTTAAACCATATAAATCCTACAAAACAACTTGATATTCAGATAGAGAGAAAATTGTAGGTATGAATAGGTGTATATTTCATGTGTGAATACTTGTATCTAAAAGGCTAAAAAGCTGGGGGAAAAAGGTAGGCATATATGTCCAGCCTTTTCCACCGGACTTCGCATACTTCGCATTTGCAATATGCTTCGCATTCGCTTTCGGCGCTTGATGTACGCTTAGTTACACTAGCGCACGCTAGGGCGCGCTAGTACGTATGCCGCTTAAGCAGCCTGGGAGTGCATAATGCACCTATACGCAGTTTTACGCCATGATCTCAGGTATCTAAGCGTAGGTTTACGCTAATGCATAGCTGCATGCGCTAATGCAATGCATCTTTGATTTCAAGCTACTGCATAGCTATATGCGCTAATATATAATAAAACCTTGAATATAATACGTATTAAAGTATGTTATTTCTAGGTTATATTTAGATTAGTTTTACTCTAATTATATAGAAATAAACTATAGACCATTTAAATGCGGAATTAAATGGAGAATTCAAATATATAATGTATATTGTTATATCTCATATAGGTTTAGAGATATAGTACTTCAAAGAATAGGTGTAAAAGATATTACTTTCACTCTATTTCCTATATACCCCCTTAAGGTACATATATATATATACCTTAGCAGAAGGAAATATTATAAGGGAAAAAAATAATAAACCCTTGTAAAAGAAAAGAAATAGTATAGGGGAAAACCTAAGGTATATATATCTAACAGCTTAATTTAACGCCTGATTTATATATATTAGTGTTGCTATTAGTAGGTAAAAAACCCTTGGGTATAATGTTTAACCTTGTTTTAGATAATTCCAGTATATTCTTTTCAACAGGCTTAGTTAGTATATCAGCCATATTGTCTTGTGATTTAACATGATATAACTCTACTAAGTTATTCTGTATAGCGTTTCGGCTAAAGTGAAACTTTATATCAATAAGTTTAGCATTTTTATGAAACTTTGGATTCTCAGCTAATTTTTGAGCTGCCTGATTATTAATTAGTATTTTAGGCTTTCAAATATTATAATTTATAGAAGCTGTATCTATAATAAATTGATAGCTATTATATAAATAAATAGCCTCTTTTGTAGCTTCTAGTAGAGCTATATATTCAGCTTCACAGCTACTTAAGGCAACTATTTTTTGTTTTTTGGGATTCCAGCCTATTATATCATATAAGCCTAAACAAAAATTATATCCTAAAGTAGATTTTCTATCTTCAATATTGCCAGACCAATTTAAATCTGTAAAACCAATAATAGAATATTCCTTCGTATATTTACAGTTATAGTATAAACCGAGGTTTAGCAACTTATTTAAGTATGCCCATATACGGTTTAATGCAATTATGATTCTTAGAAGGATTACTTATATATCTTGCACACCTATTAACTGCATAGGTTATATCAGGTCTGGTTTTAAAGAAAGATATAATAGAGCTCTAATCTGTTGTTAATAGGCTCTTATGTTTTCTTTTGAAGCTTAATTCTTATTGAATACTAAATACTTAGTATTTATATAAGGAGTTAAGAAAGAATATAGCTCTATATTATTATACTTATTAAGTATTTTATAAGTATTTTATAAGTATATTGTATTTGATGTATATAAAAGGCTTTATGTTTCCTATGTATACTAATCTCATTTCTAAGAAAAGCAGTAGGAACCCCTAGTTCTTTAATTTTGATATACTTAGAAGTGTTACTATAGATATAATCTATAGTTTCTTTATTTATAGCAGCAGCTAAAATATCGTCCACATAACAAGCTATTATAGCTTTATAACTTTTAGTATTTAAATAAATAGAGCTTCATCATAAGTTGAAACCTTAATGCTAATATTTAACAATACTTCTTTCAAGTATTTATACCATAACCGAGGGCTTTATTTTAAACCATATAAGGCTTTCTTTAGCTTACAAACCAGACTTATTTGCTTGTTCTGCTCAGAAAAAACCAAGGTTTTTATTTTGTTATTATAGATGAATCCAGTAGGTGTTTTAACATAAATTTCTTCATCTATATCTGCGTGAACAAACGCTAAAGTAACGTCGTATTATTCAATAACCTAGCCTAAACTTATCGCTATATTTAATAATAGTCTATAACTTTTAGGTCTGTAGGTAGTACTAAAGGTCTCTAGGTAATGAATACCTATATATTGGTTAAAACCTTGTACCACCTAAGGGGCTTTAATTCTAATAGGTATATTTGTAGTATTATGTTTTATTTTATAAACCCATCTTCCACCTAAATCGTGGACTTGGGTTTTAATGGTATGTTTATTAATTATAGTCCAAGTATCTTAATCGTATAAGTTAAATATCTTTTCTTCCATAGCCTAAATCCATTCAGGTTTATATTCTGAATTTATAGCTTGTTTATAGGTAGAAGGTTCTAATAAACTAGTTATACCTAGTATATATGAGGAATTCTCCTTACTGTTATTATAAGCGGATAAAATCTCTTTTATTTGTGGGCAATCGTTTATAGTATAGAGTGCACTCTCTTCTTCAACCCATATATAGTCTTTTCAATCCTCAGGTGATTTACAGGGAATTTGTATAAAAATCTCAGACTTATGTTTATTATTATTACTTTTAGTAATAGTATTATTATTACTAGTAGTGTTACTAGTATTATTACTATTATTATTATTACTAGTTACAGTATTATTCTCTGGATTCAGACTTGGGTTAATATTCCGGTTATAAAAACCGCTAAGTTCATGTGGATTATTTGTAATATCCTTATTATTTAGTAAAGAGGATAAAAACATATTTTCATGGATTATTATATCTCTAACCTATATAGCTTTCTTTTTAGTTATATTATAGATTTTATAACCATTAGATCCATAATTAACTAGTATAGCTTTAGAAGCTCTATTACCTAGTTTCTTTAGACCAGGATTATTATTGTTATAATAGCAAATACTACTATAAGTTTTAATATTACTTATATCAGGTTTTGTATTGTTTCTTAACTCATAGGGAGTTTTATTGTTAATACTTCTATGAGGAGTTCTGTTATATATATATAGCAGCAAGAAAGGCTTCTCCCCATAAATAGTTAGGTAGATTAGCTAATTTAAGCATTAACTGTATCTTCTTAACCACAGTACGTATAATACGTTCTATGAAACTATTAGGTTCATGTGTATAAGCGGGAGTAGTATTATGTTTAATACCGCTTTTAATATATTCCATATCTTTGGATTTATTGTTAAATTCAGTACCTCCATCAGTGCTAAATTCTTTTATCTTAAAGGTAATAGTCTCAAATTGATTTTTATATTCAATCAAAGATAAATAGACTTCAAGCTCGCTTTTAGTCTTTAATAGCTTTCCAAAACCATACCTAGTCTTTTTATCCATAAATATAATAAGATATCTATAGTTATTATATGTCTTTGGAGTTATAGAACCACAAATATCAGCTGCAACTTTATATAAATAAGGGAAATTTGTATTTATATTTGTAGCTGTTTTATTCACTTTATTAGTGAATTTGCCTAATATACAGGCTTCACAAGTAAATGTATCTTCTAAGGACATAGTATCCTTTATAATATTATCTTTATAAACTTATACCAATGCTTGTATATTTATATGGCCAAGTCTTTTATGCTATAAATAAACATTATTTTTGCGTGGAGTGACTTGTTTTGAAATATCTTTAGGAATTTCAGGTATATTATTCTTTGGAGTAATACTTTCGTTTGATATAGTATTGGTTAATAGTAAAGAAGAAGTTCTTATTACTTTAGGGTTAAAGTAATATAGATTATGCTTCTTCCCCCCTTTAACTAATACCTTATTTTGAGATGTATTATAAAGTAGAGGTATACTTTGCTATATAATACAAGCAATAGCTTGTTTATTTAGTTGTGATTAGCTTAGAGGGTTTAGACTTAAGTTAGGTATATAAAAATAGTTATTCAAAATAAGAGTTTTATTGATCAGAAGTTATAACTAAATATTACCGGCTAAAGCAACTAGTATTTTATTTACTTTACCCCATTCAACAAACTTCTTAACCTTATAGGTAGTTATAAAGTAATTCATATCGAATACAACGTGAACTATTGCACCAGTATCTAAGAGGATTTAACAGCTTTCATATAATCTAAAAAGCTATTATCGTTCTGCTTAATAATATTCTGGATTAGAGAACCCATAAAAGGCTTAGAATTATTACTTTTATTATAGGGTATAGTTATAGTCACATTTTCAAATTCTATTCCTTCTTCCTCATCATCATCAATATCAATATTATTAATATTAGTATCAAGATCCATATTAGAAGGAACAGTAATAGTATCAACTTCTTCTCTTTCTGAAGATAAAGATAGAGCTTCCCTAATAACTAGAGCCTTTTTATTACTCTTCTTAGTTGTCTTAAAAGATTTATTAGACTTATTTGTCTTATTAGACTTATTAGTCTTTTTTACCTTTATTAGAGGTGAAACAAGCTTATTTCCAAGTATTTGGAGCCTTCCCTGAATATAGGAAAAAGCAGTTTTCTTCTGTATATCCTGGTTTTTTACAGTTTTTACAAAATAGAGCCTTAGTCTTTTTCCAGGGTTTTATATTCTTTTTAGCCCTAATCAAAGTAATAGTATTACTTATATACTCTTTTCTTTTAGATTCATCTACTAAATTAGCGAATAAAGTATCAAGAGTATAGGCTTCAGAATCGTTTCTTAAGGCTTAAGTTATATTAGTTACAAAACCTTCATAACTCTCATCTGAAGAATTAAGTACTTTAGGTATAATAAAGTGCTTAAGTAGAGGTAAACACTTTTTTGTTAAGTCATCAGTTAACTCTTTCATTTTATTGAGAAAGGTTTCTAAGTTATCTAAATTTCAGGAGTTAGGTTAAAGAATTCTTTATAAGTTAAGACCTCATTACTAAATTCTTTAGGTTTATACTATATTTTAAACTTTAGCCAAGCTTCTAGCGCTATAGTACAGTTTTTAAATAAACCTTAGAGGGCTATCTTCACAAATTAATCTTATATAAGCTAAAGCTTTATTATGAGGATTAACATTTATACGTAATAATAGAGTTTCTAAATTAATTAATATATCCTTAGTTATAAGAATAGATTTAAATCTTAGAGCCCACAGTAGATAGTTCTTACTACTAATACGCCTAGGTATAGTCTTAAGAAAGTTCATTTCCATCTTTTTCAAAACTTGATTCTTTAATTTAAATTATTACAACCGTTATAGTTATTCTGTTTAAGAATAATCTTAATAAATACCTCTTTTGTTATTATAGTAAGAGTGTTTTCTTAAAACCTAACGCTTTTTATAAAATTTTCTTTAAGACATATCTTAATAGAATAAGTTACTTTAAAATACATTCAAAATAGATATCTTATTATAAAATATCTTTTACATTTAAAAAGTAATTCAAAGGATAGTTTCTATTTTACTTATATAAGAATAGTGTCTTAAATAATATCAAATCAATACATTAAAGAATAACTATTCAAAGTAAAAGGCAGTTTCCTCTACCAGTATTTTGTAAGAGACTGGTATCGGCGACCAGCCCATATAAGCATATGTGTGGTGCATTCCAGAACGAAGTGCGCGGAATGGCGGATCTTTTGCGCATGTGGCGTAATTGGTCATTGCAGCTGCAGCACACCACCTGAGCGTTACATATTTTTGTTTTACAACTAAATAACTTAGTTAAAAGTTGTTATCTTTGTGGTGGTTTTCTTAGTTTTTCCTTCTTTTTCTTTGTGTTTTCCCTGTATTTTAATTCGGCTCGAAATCGATCGAAGAGGCGGTGTTGTAAAATCGGAATAAGTTCGAGTCGCCGGTACTTTATTAATTCGCGGGTAATTTGACGATTCGCGGGTAATTCAAGAACGGTTATTTTGTGATTTTGAAGTTGCAACAAAAAATCGAGAAAGATTCGAGGAAGATTCGAGGAAACTTCGAGGAAAAATTCAAAACAATCTGTGATAAATTCAGAGAAAGTAATAAAGATTAGAAGTAAAATAAATTACATTTGTGAATCAATCAACTCGTTGACATCTTTTTGTGGGGTTTGGATTCGAATTGGAATGCGTTATTTTTCAGCTCTTCGTGCAGGCCTAAACTAGTTAGGCAAGCGAGGGATTTCAAAGAGGTAGTTAGTAGAGAATTTTTCAAGTAAATAATCCTCTATAATATTGCAGGGTTACTCAGAAGGGTAATCTTAATAGTTGAATATCTCGAATAATACAATACTTTATCGAAATAGTTTATTTAAATAAAAGAAGATAGATATAGCTTAAAAAAGCTCGAACTCAGCGTAGGTTATATATAGCTTTTCACAAATAAACGTAATATTGCGATAGGGGATGCAAGTATGTAAGTAGAGGAAAAAGCTATCTTTAGCGGGGCCTATAAGCTATTTAGCTATAGCCTTGCTGGGCTAATAATCTATAAGCACGGAGATGAAAGCAGAAGGAGAGGTTAAAAAGATTCCAATATAATATAAATAGAATTCTAGCAAGGAATAGTATATAAGGGTAGCTTTTCAGGTTTAATACATGATTTTAAGATAGAGGAGAAAATATAGATATAAATAGTTATATATTTTAGATATTAATACTTATATCTAAAAGGCTAAAAAGCTGGGGGAAAAGGTAGGCACATATATCCAGCCTTTTTTTTCCACAAGACTTCGCATTCGCTTGCGGCGCTAAGATACACATAGCTACGCTAGCACAAGCTAGCGCACGCTAGAGCATATACACTTAAGCAGTCTAAGCATAAGCTTTACGCTTAAGCAGCCTAAGTATGCATAATGCACCTTTGCGCAGTTTAACGCTATAGTCTCATGCATCTAAGCGTAGGTTTACGCTAATGCATCCATGCGTGGTTTCGCGCTAATGCATCTTTGCATAGTTTCAAGCTACTACAAAGCTGCATGCGCTAATGCGTTACATTTTTGCATAGTTTTAAGCTACTGCGTAGCTGCATGCGCTAATGCGTAATAAAACCTTAAATATGATAGGTATTAAAGTACGTTATTTCTAGGTTACATTTAGATTGGTTTTACTCTATTTATATAGGAGTACACTATATTCTATTTAATGCGAAATTAAATAGAAAATTCAAATACATAACTTATATTATTATATCTCTTATAGTCATTAAGATATCGTACTTCAAAGGTATAGGAGTAAAATATATTACTTTTATTCTATTTCCTATAAAATTAAGTAGTACATCTATAACTACTATATCTATTACTGCGCCTAGAAACCAAGAGACTACTCTCTAAGCAAACTGAGGCTCTTTATAATACCTAACCACTCTTAGGAGCACGTTATAATAGATTTTATATCCTATCTAGGTAACTGCTATAGGTTTAATAGTATATTCATAGTGGTTTACTACTTATTAAAGAAAGCAGTATTATTACTCTACTATAAGACTATTATAGCCTGGAATATAATATAGCTATACTATACCTATATCTTCTACTCTATAGGTTTCTTAGTAATATTTATATTAGACTGAGGTCCCTAGTTTCTATCTAAGTTTTGGGGCGAACTTTATAAGCTCTATAATATTACTATCTAGCTCTCTATAGTAGGTTATACTAAAATAAATAAGTAGATAGAGATTCTTAACTAGTACTTAACTTAATACTTATAGCTCTAGATTACTTAATTTTAAAATAACTAGAGTAAGATACTCCCTATTATAGACTTTACTCACGCCGCCCTCCCTAATGAGATTATAAGCCTTACGCCTTTTGAAATAAAATGAGGATACCTACTATATATAACCTTTAATTAGAATTAATTTATAAACGTATTCTCTAGTATAAAGGAAAAGCTTAATTATATTAATACCTAAAGCCTAGCTAAAAACCTCTATAATATCTAGGATATTACTAAGGGGAATATAGCTACCGCTTAATAGCGCTATACTTAAGCTAATTGCTGGGATATTCGCCCATCCGGACCCGACCCAAGTGTCGGGCCTGTGGCCCAGCGGGAAGGAACGGGACTCGACTATAGTAGTTATGTGGCCTTAGTTACCTGATATAGTAGTTACATGACCTTAGTTATATGACCTACCTCATTAGTCTACTATATTATTCCTCCTTTTGCTAGCTACCCTTCTAGATACCTTCTTTCCTTAGATATTATTAATATTACTCTATTTTTGAGTTCTAGTTTATTCCCTACTTTCTAGTACTAGTCTTTATAAGACTAGTACTAATTAGTAGTTAACTTTACTATTATACTATTTAAATACTGCAAAATAACTATAGATTAGTAAGGTTAAATAGACTACTAAAGAGATAATATCTAAAACCTGATAATCCTAAGTCTTCTGAGACTTATTGTTGTAGCCTCTTATTTTAGATACCGTGCTAATAGATAATAGTTTAAAACGTAATGATCCCGAGCTTTGCTTGTTGGTAACCCCAGCAAAGTCAGCTGTCAAAAAGACGAAGTATCCAGCCGTTAGTAGCCCCAGCGATATATCCAGCCGTCAAAAAGACGAAGTATCCAGCTGTTAGTAGCCTCAGCGATATATCTAGCCGTCAAAAAGACGAAGTATCCAGCCGTCAAAACGACGAAGACCAAACCGCAAACATCCGGCAAACAAGCGGCAAAAGTACTGAGAAGGGGATATTATTTAAAAAAGCCCGCAAAGATAAAATTTGGATTAAATGGGATATCGTTTAAACGTGCCCATAGCCACCTCCAAAGACCAAGCCACAGGGCCAAAAGCCTTGGGGACCAAGGCTTCAGAGAGGGGGGCAATTATAAGGATATTCGGATATCGCAAGAACATTGCATACGCCAAGCAGGCGCCAAACAGAGACCGAGCGCATGAGTTATATATGCGTATCTTAAAAGGGCCTTCCGCACGCATCTAGCGGAAGAAGCTAAGTTATACTCTTGATACCTCAATATACCTACCTTTGCACGCGCTATTTATCCTTCCCTGATCTAGGCCTTTAGCTACTATACTCTCACACTATCTTTTATTATTTTATTATATATCATTTATATTTACTATTATTTATTAAATATCTTATTACCCCTTTAGTACTACTATAAGCATACTGAGAAGATACTAATAACCTTATTATACTCTACTTCTCCTCTATAATAAGTTATTAAATAGTATTATTAAAAGTTACTAAAAGTTATTAAAAAAAAGATATTAAGTTTATACTTAAATATTCGGGGTATTTATAATACCCACGCAGATCTAGCCTACGCGGGATTATTAGTCTTATCGAGCATTATCTAAACAGACCACAAAAGGGGTCTGCGCGGGATTATCAGTCTCATCAAGCATTAACTAAATAGACCATAGAGAGTTTACGCAGAATATTAGTCTTATTAAGTATTATCTAAAGAGACTATAAAAGAGTCTAGATCAGGCACTACCTCATATAATAAGGAGATTAAGTATTCAATTCACCCATAAGGCACTATTAGAATAACGCAGAGAATATATATAAGCAGGCAGCTAAGAATAGCTACTAAACCCAATATAAAATAACCCCTAAATAGAGTTATATACCCTTAGTACTACGCTAGTAAGAGCAACTTACTACTAAATAGTTCTTAGAGTGAGGGAAACTTATATAGAGCTAAGAGACTCCTAATTAGAGCCCCCTTAAGTAATAAGATATCCCTAGAATATCGCGGAATTAGATAATAAGCCTTATTAAAGTAATATAATACCCTTAGAATAGAATAGAATAAAAAATAGATATAGATATAATTATAGTGCGTATATATAAAGGAAGATATCTATAGTAAAAGAAGGTAAAAAGTGAGATAATTAAAGATAAATTTGAAGGAGAATGGGAAGAAGGATAAGAAGAAGGATAGGCCCCTATATATAGGGGGATTAGAGTGCTAACTAAAGAAAGTAAGATAGCTAGTCTATTCGCTGCCTGGCTCCACTACTTTTACTCCTAGGCTAAAAGACTAGTTAATTACTATTAAATTACCTTCTAATTATAGTAGGTAGCTCTTAAAAGTTTAGAATATCGCCTAGAAGATTAAATACTAGAAGGCCCTAAGCTATCTCTAAGCGCCCTACTAGTTGCTAGTAGCTAAAGATACTAATAAAGATATCTATATAACTAGGCAGTATATATCTTAAGAGTAGAAGAGAAATATTACCCCTAATAAGACTTAGAGTTATCCTCTAATAGTTACTTAGTATATCTCTAGTAGCAAAGAGATAAGGATACCTACGCTAAGAATACTTATACTTACTATATCTATAGAGTTAAGAGCTATATTATATAGTACTACCTTATAAAGAAAAACTAGCTACTAAAAGTTACTAAAATTAAGACCTTAAAGGTTAATTCTACTAGCTAAGAGGAGGAGGAGGACTACTAGGTAGAGATATACTCCTCTAAGAGTAATAAAGAGTTAGGAAAAAACTAACTCTAGAGCAAAATCGGGCCCTACAGCCTACTAAAGAGGAGATATTAGGTTAAGAATAATATAAAGTAGAGCAGCTAGTAAATAGTAAACCTATTATTATATAACTTAGAGTTAATAAAAGATATCTAGCTTATACCTTAGTTAATACTAGTAGTAATACTTATCTAATAATTAGTTAGTTTCTAGCCTAATACCTCTACCTTCTATATATTAAGAAGAAGTATTAACTTATAAAGGGATATACTCTTAGGAAACCCTTACTAAGTAATACCCTAGGAATAGTAGCCTTTAGTTTGGAGATAAGTAGCTATATCTAGTATATATTTAAATATATAATAGAAGGCATTAACCTAGAGATCCTATTAGAATAGCTATTGATAAAGTAGAATAAGGTTATATATAATACTATAGCCTACTAGGTATACTATAGCTAGGGCTATATTAGGCTATATATGTTGTTGTAGCCTCTTGTTTTAAAATATCATTTGAAGTTATTATTAGCGTTGTGGGTGAAGTTTCTGATCCCCTACCGTTTTAATAATAGCTGCAGCCTATCCCATAACGCTATATAGTACCTTCTTGTTAGTAGAAACCCCTTTAAGACTTGACGATCCTGAGCTCTGCTTGTTGTTGTAGCCTCTTGCTTTGAAGCGATATCTGAAGTTCTTATTAATATTGTGGGCGAAGTTTCTGATCCCCTACTGTTTGATGAGTTCTGCGGTCCCCTCCCGTAATAACCTCATTGCTAGTTGCGCTAGTAGGTTATCTTTTAAACCCTCTTTTGCCCTCCTCAGGTAGTTACCTTTTTTTGCCCTCTTTTGGCACCCTCAGCTATTTTAAAAACTATTGAAAAACCTCCTATAAATAACTCCTCCGCTAAAAATGTTAAAACGCTAAAATAATATGATTTATTTTGATAACTGCGTTGATTTGACGTAGTTTTGACCTCTTTTGGCGTATTTCGACCTCTTCTGGCGCTACCTACTACTTCGCTAGCCTTCCCACTTTTACTACCTCTACTACTTATCTCAAAACCTCCCTCTTTTACTCTCTTTTTTACTCTCTTCTTTACTCTCTTCTTTACTATAAAATTAATTACTTTAAACCCTCTAGATATAATAATAAGTGGTGAGCCCCGAGCCTATAAAGAGAGATTTTTGATGTTGCTACCTGCCTGCTGTTTCAGCTATTTTGCTGCTGTCTCGGCAGCCATGTTGATATTACGTTGAAAACGCGGTAGCTACGACTATTTGCTGCTATAAACGCGCCTTCTGAAACTGCAGTGAGCCCCGACCGCCTGCGTAAAACAAGTTATTTCGGTATTGTACTGGACTTATTTGATTTATTTATTTTGCTACGCTTAAAAGGCCTTGTTTGAGCCCACTTTTTGCGCCATTTGGCTATAAACGACCCCCCCCCCCCTCCCCGTTTTGCTCTATTGGGTTTGTTTGTCTTAATATGCGGAAAAGGCTCTTTTTGAGCTCTCTTTTGGCTATCTCTTTGGACTATATCTTTTTGGCCTATTTGATAATAATAATAATAGCCTCCCCCCCCCCTCCTTAAATACCCTCTCTGCTACTTACTCCTTCTCTTTAAACTTCTTTCTATCTATAACCTTCTTTAGTGTTGAAAACTCTTCCTTCTTTAGCCTCTTTTTGCTGTTTTTTATTACTTTTGGACCCCCTCCCCCCCCCCCCCCCCCCCCTTCTTGCCCTTTTAGAAGACTAAATAGTAAGCCTATTAGCAGTAATTCGCCTAATGAATGGACTATGCCCTGAAGCTGCGGCCTAGGGTGGTTGACCTGTGTTTGAGGTGTTGTTAGCCTACCGGCCTGCTAGTCTTCTGTTAAATCCTTTATTCTCTTGTTATTGTGTTGACTGAATTTGGGTTTTAGTGGGGTGTTAGTACCTTAAGGGAAATAATACCTCACTAGTAGCGAAGGTCTAGTAGTACTATTGATTAATAATTGTTGATAGTACCTATTTTTCCCTAGTGAAATAGCCTAGCTAAGTCTTTTGAGACTGCTTAAATTGCTTTTTTACGAACCCCCCCCCTTCTTATATCTATCTATCTATGTACTAAATCCCTCCTCCTAAAAGACTACTTTGCAACTAGGCCTTTAATAACCCCTTAAGACCTTTAATAATTCCCTCTTTAGGAAGCCTCTTTAGGAAGATAAGATCCCCTTTTTAGGAAGCTCCTTATGGGAAGTGCCCTCTTTAGGAAGCCCTACTTAGGAAGACTATAGGAAGGTCTATTAGTAAGAAGAAGATTAGTAGTAGTATCTATAAGTCGTTTAATATATAGATTATAGCCCCGAAGCTGCGGCTTAGGGTAGACAAACTGTATATAAGATGCTAATATTAGCTTGTGAACCTTCTTATCCCTAACTTCTAAATGTAGCTTGAACCTTCCTAACTATAGCTGATAATATATCTCCTATACCTTGAGCCCCTTCTTCCCCTTAATAACCTCGTTATTGATTAGTGATCCCTATCCCTAATGATTTTGAAGCCCTCGTTGACTATGATATGTATGGCTCAGTTACCCACTTCGACCTAGAAGAGACCGACATATCTAAAATCGCTAGTTATATCGCCTACTACGCCAGCAAGTACTTCAAGTACCACATCTAGGGTTAATAGCTCTAAGCTAACTTTCAGAAAGACTTTTAAGATATCGCTAGGATCTTTACCTATATTAATAATAATACTACTAAAGCCCTTCAAAAGGTGCTAATTAGCAACATTATATATATCCCTCATAATTATAGCTACATTAAGGATAATATCGCTAGCATCCTCTAGCAGCCTACCTTCTATATCTAGACCAGCAAAGACTTCAAAGCTATTAAATCATAGTATCTAACGTTTTTAACTTATTATAAATAGGAACCTACCCTCTATAACGAAATCACCCAGGAGATAGATACCCTAATTATTCCTACTATTAAACCCTCCGTAAGACCCCCTATAAGACCCCCTATTACTACTCTCCCTATTTAGTCTTTAGCCCCTGCTGTTGACCCTACGCCTCCTGCGCCTGCGCCTGCCCAAAAGCCCTCTACTATGCTTACCTCTCTAAAATAGCTGCCTCCTGCCTAGTTGCCCCCTTCTCAGCCCCCTCAGCAAGGCTTCCCGCTGTTTTTATCTAGTTAAAACCGCAAAAACGATACCTAAGATATTGATTTCAACCTCAATTCTAGTATATCTACTAACTAGAACCCCCCTCCACGCAACTACTAAGCCCGCTAGCCCCTATCCTTACCTAATAATACCCCTATATCCTATTAACTTAAGAGTCTCACTAAGTTTTATAATAATAATAACCTTAAGTATAGTAGTAGTAGGTTAGACGTTTTAGACTCTAAAGTACTAGTTTTTAAGGATTATTACGCTAAAGCTAGTATCAATACATAATAGTATGCTAAAGCTTTCTCCTTTATGCTAAAGGGAGATGCTTAAGAGTACTACTTTCAGCATATTGCCCCTATTTACCCCCAGCCCCTCTACTATAGGATAGATGCCCAGATAAAGGAGTACTTTAGAACTAAGGAATTTCGCATTGCCAATAAGGACCTTTGGGATAATACTATATTACCTAACCTTATGTATAAAAATCCTAAGAAATCCGTTGCTAAGAACCTTAAACCCCTATTTAAAACCCTCTCTACTATTAAACTAGCCCTTGGTAAGGAATATAACAGCAATAGGCTACTCTATTGTAAAATTCGCAGCGCCTGCTAAGGAGTTTGAGAGTATAAACTTACGCTATATTAGTATCCCTCAAACCTCTAGGAGTTGTATAATTCCCTTTATTTAGCTGTTAGCATAGTATTCTATATAAATCAAAGCCTTACCTAATTTACTATAATGCTATAGCTATAGTTACTGAAGCTAATGTAATATATACTAATTGACGCTTCTAGAATAGCAATCGACGCAACTTTCATAAGAATAATAGTAGTAGTAAATCCCGCTAAACCCATCTAAATTAATAGTTTTATCAAAAATCCTTCAGCTGCCAGAAGGGCTGAAGATGCTAGATTTATCATAAGCCTGAATGCTAGTTATGAAAGCACACTAAGGATAAAAGAGCTAAGGAGTATGCTAACTTTAAGAATAAATATACTAAATACTTATAGAATATTACTAAAGATAACTTCATCACCTTCCTCCTCTATTTTGAGGGTGATAATAATAACGAAATTAACCCTAATAATACTGACGCCGAAGTTGAGCACCTTTTATAGCAAAACGACCAGGACTAACCGGAGCCCTCTAATCCCTCTTCCTCTTCCCATGAATTCACTACTTTTATTGCTATGACCTCCTTTACTATTAATAGCAATAAACTGGTTAAATTACTGCTGAATTAAGCCACTTTCTATATAGTTAAGGTATTAACCCTACTACTAACTAAGTACTCTATCTTACTCTGCCCTCTACCTAGCTTGCCCTATTTAGCACCCCTAGTACTATGCCTTACTACCTATTTACACTTAATAGCAGGTACTCTGAGGAAGTTTTCTAGGGTATTATACCAGATTCAGGTGCAGCTAGTATATCTACTGCTAGCTAACAGCAAGTTATTGCTTTATAGCGTATTCGACTGATTTTAGCCAATACGGCAAATGCTGGCCAAGCGAGAGTGCGCTTTGGAGATGGCCCCTTTAAGCACTCTTTTAGCACTATTGCAGTCAATACTATATTTAGCAGTATGGTGTTTCACGTTATCCCCGCAAATACCCCTTTCCTGCTATACTTAAGCGATATGGATTAAATGGGTATCTATTTTAATAACCTTTGCAATTGTCTGTTTTAAGGTAATATCGCTGGCCTAGTTATATGCAAATGGGGCTACGCTTAGCTATTGCTTGATAAGGAGGAAGCTTTTGTTTAAACCCGCTATTTGATAGATACTAAGCTTTATTATCTATACTGTCATTTTAGCTACCCCTCCGTCGCTAAGTTAGTAGCCCTTTTGACTCATGCTAGTCACCCTATTCAAATAGCCGCAATTCAGCACTTAACTAAGGTCTGTAAACGCTATTAATTAAATGCTAGAGCCCAAATTTTCGCTTAAAGATAACTACTATTTTAACTACGAAATCGTTCGTGACGTTATCTATCTTGAGGGTAAAGCTATTTTATATGTTGTTAATACTACTATTAGCTTTAATGCTGCCCACTTTTGTTCTGATTTATCTGCTAAAACGACCTAGGAGACCCTTTATCTTTGCTAGATTTATGTCTATTAAGGACCCCCTGATTGTATTATTACAGACGCTAGGCTGAATTTCGCTGCTGAAGTCTTTGAAAATAACGCTAAATCTATGGCTATTATAGTTAAAGTTATACCCATTAAAGCCCATCACAGGATCAGCAAGACGGAGCGATATTATGGCCCTCTTTAACGCCACCTTCACTATCTATAGCAATATTATCCATTATAGTTTGACTAAGTACAAGCGCGTTACCCGCAGCGTGCTAGTATCTGACATCTACGCCATAGTTACTAGTGCCAACTTAGCGTTCGCAATTATATTAACTCTCCGCTAAATTACTATTAAGCTAGGTATTACTAACTCTATCCCCATAGTAATATATACTAACTTATACTCTCTATATAAGTATTTAGTAAAGCTTAGTAGTACAAAGGAGACGTAAATTATAATAGATATTATGGCCTTGCGTTAGTTATATAAGCGTCGCGAGCTCTCTGAAATCTGATGGGTAAATAGCGAAGATAACTCCGCTAATACGTTCACGAAGGCATTACTAAATAGCGCCTTGCGCTAGCTAATTGATAGGAATAAATTAATGATTTATATAGAGGAATAGGTAACCCGAATAGCAGAAGGAATAAAATAATAATTATGGTAGTTATAGGCTATTTAGATTTAAATATAGCGAAATAGGCCTTTTTGGAGGATTTGAATATAGCTAAATATAGCTATCTTTTTAATTTAATTTGAGGCTAAAATGGCCTCAAAATAAGTTATTTAATTCGTGTATTTAGATGGGCGTCATGGGCGAATCCTGGTATAAAAGAAAACCTGCTAGTATTGGGATATTCACCTATCCGGACCTAACCCAAGTGTTAGGCCCGTGGCCTAGCGGGCAGGAATGGGATTTGACTATAGTAGTCATGTAGCCTCAGTCACCTGACATAGTAGTTACGTGACCTCAGTTACGTAACCTACCTCGTTAGTCTACTATATCGTTCCTCCTTTCGCTGGCCACCCTTCTAGATACCTTCTTTCCTTAGATATCATCAATATCTCCCTGTTTTCGAGTTCTGGTTTATCCCCTACCTTCTGGTACCAGTTTTTGTGAGACCAACACTAATAACTGCTAATAACTGCTAATAATATCTAGATAACCTCGCTATAGGCAACTAGGTATATCTCTACTATAGAATAGCGCTAGGAGAATTCCTTTAAACTCTTAATACCTTAGGACAGCTCTTAGCTACTTAAGGCTGCAGGACCTAGAGAAACTAAGGTCCTTAACCTGCTAAAAGAATATAATTATTACCTAGTGTTTTATTCTAATAAGCTCTATAAGGCTGCAAGAGACCCCCTATCAAGCTAATTTAAATTGCTACTACTAGCTATTAAGTTCTATAGTACTAGAATATAAGGTAACGTAGGTATTAGCTAGCTATATCTAGTAAAATAAGTTATAGTATTAAGCTAACTAGAAGAGCTATAAGTATAATCCTACTTAGTATAATACTGCAAATTTCAGGCACGCGCCTATGCGCTATAGAACTTCTATATAGCTAACCTAATAGCTAAAGGACTACTAAAGCGCCTCATAGCGTAGCTACTAGCTGCTGCCTGAGAGGAGAAGCTAGGGGATTTACTAGAAGATAATACCCCTATATAACTAGATTTAGGTATAATATCGAGATAATTTACTTCATATGAACATTAATACTAGCTAAAGGGGGGAGTAATATTATAGCGTATTCTAAATAGCCTGAATTTCAGGTTATATAACCACTAAGTTATATAACCTATATGAGAGGCTTAGACCTATGGGGGATTTAGAAATAGCTGCAGTTTAGGTTATATAACCACTAAGTCAAATAATCCATAAAATATTCTTCACTCTCTGCTACTCACGCTACTCTGTAGTTAGACTTTTCCCTTCTTTAACTTAGAATCCGCTCAATACAGCGTGATTAAAGCGCGTCAGCCTTTGTCCCTTTCGCTGTTTGTGACACTAATGTCACGTGCGGGCCCTCTAAAATAGGCTAAAGAGTGCAGCATGCCCTCCAGACGTGTCCCAACTGCGCAATTGCGCAAAAGGTCAGGACATTCAGAACGGGGGTTCTAAATACAGCTGCACTTAAGTATACTACTAGTGCTATGATATTACCCCCCCTGCTACTATGCGTATCGTCCGTAATTGCTTACTTTAGTAGTGGGATGCTAGGTGTGCACTTGCTATACTGCGTATGCTGCCTTAAGCCTATACTCCTAGGGCCCCTGAGGCTAATGCGCTATAGGGACTCTGTGAGCCCACATTTATTCTGCTTGGGCGATTTAAACGTGCGACCCTAGGGTAGCTCTAAATATAATGCTATGTGCGGCCCTTTAAAATGGGCTAAAGGGTGCAGCATGCCCTCTAGATGTGTCCCAACTGCGCTATTGCATAAAAGGTAAAGGATATTTAGAACGGGGGTTCTAATGTCGAACTGGGCGTATGCCGATTTGACCTGAAATCCGTTCTAACCGATAGCTAGATTCTGGGTACCTGTATCTAGCAGAGATTTTAGTGGAGACCTTTGTACCTCAGAACTTAGCAAATACATATACTAATTTTCACCCAATTGACGCGTAAAGGTCTAATAATTAAGAGTCCTAAATATATTATTATCCGATTTAAAGCTACTTAGTACTGGAATCGCGCGTTCAATTACAACTCAACTACTTTAAAACTATGTTTGCAGACCTAACCTATAATATACTAAAAGCCTACAATACCTTCCAATATATCTAAGTCCTCTACTAATAAGGCCATCACAAAGATCTAACTTACTAGTTTAAAGAATTAGATATTATAGATTAACTAGCTAGAAGCTCGCGCCTCTTGCATTAAAATATGGGATTATATTAACCTAAGTAAGATTAATAAGCTACTGCTTAGTGATACTCTTATGAAACCCAACCTTGTAGATATAATGCTTATTATAAGGGCCTACCTAAGCACTCACATAAGCATAGCGCCTACTAATAAGGACAAAACGATTTATAACTTTAAAGTGAAGGAGATAAAGTTCTATAATACTATAATAACCTAATATATAGAGGAGAAAAAGGTCTACTCTGAGCATATTAAAAACGTTGCTATAATATAAGACTAGATATCTACTACTATCTATTGCTAATACCTCAAGACCTGTTATTTAGCTAGGAGAGATATCGCTATATAGGTATTAAAACTCTAAGCCTGAGTTAGTAGCTCAGCTATCAACTAAAAGAAGGCTGCAGTATACAAGTATAAAGATATTTTCTTAAATAGGAAAAATCAAACCATTACCACATAAAAAGAGATTACTTTTTGGGTTAAGCAATAGAATATAGCTATTTTTGAAGGCTAAGTAGCTAAAGTCCCTTAAATAGAGCAGTTAAGCCAATACTTTAATGACTTCTATAGGGTCTTAAATAACTCTCTCCTAGCTACCTGGATAGGCAGTTATTAAGCTAATGTGGGCGTGAAGGCTAACGAAGATAAGCTTGAGCTAGTAATGTCCTCCTAGCTACCCATAAAGCCATCCAGTGACTTACAGATACTGCATTTAAAAGCAAGCCTGGGAAGAGCATATTTAGGCTAATAACTATAGATAATAGCAATAATAATAATAATAAGACTAGGAATACTAATAATAAGCATTACTATTGAGGAGGAGGTTATAAGTATAAGGCTAGCAGCTAAAGAGACTTATACAATAAAAGGTCTCACTAAAATAACTATAGCAACAACAGGTAGTACGCTCTCTACTACTAAGGAGGTCATACCCTCTAGCGCTACTACTTTGTATACCTAGAAGACCAGCCTAAATAGTTCACTACTAATAAAACCCTTATTAATTATATACTTAAGAGAATCTAGCCTAGTAGTAATTTAGTGGAGGAATTTGAGAAGGCAAAGGCTTATAGAATGAGCTAGTAACTATATAATAGACGCTATAATAGTAGATATTGTAGTACTATTATAGTAATTAATAAAGTTCAATACTCCCTCTCTTCATTAGTTCTACTTGATACTAGAGCGACTATCTATTTATTTAACGACCTATCACAATTCATTAACCTTCAAGCCTCCCACAACGACTTCATTATCGCTAGAGCCTTAAGAGTTATAACTCATAGCTAGGGCTCTGTAGACCTTCACCTTTAAGGCTCTGGAGGGCTTCTAATATCCTTTTGCCTTAATAACGTGGCGTATTGTAAATAACTAGCTATTAACCTCGTATTTATGTAACTACCTTAAAAGAAGAGTATATGGTAGGATATAAAACCTAGGAACCTGGATTAGAACTGCTTTTAATAAAGAGACTATGCCTATATAGTAGAGATGTTTAATATTAATGAATAGTATTTACTTAAGTATTATTTATATAAGGGGGCGAGAGAGAGTATGCTTATAGGGCTTTTAGTAATAGCTATAACTAATAGCTATAAATCTACTACGCTTATAGTGATAGCTATAATTAATAGCTATAAATCTACTCCGAACGAAATATATGAACGTTCTCTTTGCTAAAAGTATGACTCTTTAACTATTTATAGACTCCTTGAAGGCTTAATATTATTATAGTATAAATATATTAGCTATTGTGGCCTAGAACCTCTATAATAGCTATATGAGGCTATGTAACGTATTGGTATTAATAATAATAATAAGCCTATCAAGCGAAGATCATGTAAGAGTATGGCTATAGGCCTTAACTAGGAAAGGTTAGAATGTTAGAACGTAGGTATCCGTTACTGTATTAGACTATTGCTTAAGGTCTACGCTCTCATATGCGACAGGATTTTCCCATTTATATATTTGCTAGCTGCTAATTCGCCAGCATTTTGCTGATGATGCGGCCGTGCGAGGTGCATCTAACCCTTATTCCTTATAATTATCCCCCACTCCAAAGCTTTAGTCCCTAAGGCGTTAAAGAAAAGAAAGTGGGGTATTGCGGTATCTGGCGCTGCGGTTTGGTTTGCTGACTGCAGGGCGATATAATAGCAGCGGATAGTAGCACTCAGCCTTATTGGTCGCTATTTGTTCTTTCTGCTGTTTTTTTCGCTAGACTTGGATAACTCTGGCGAATGATGTATTTTTGGCTGTCATACTATAGCTATTTTTTGAAATCCTTTATTATAATTTGTGATTAGTTGCTAATTATTATATAGCCGTTTGCTAGTATATATCTTGTAATTATTAACCTTTATTGCCCCGCAACCCTAAGTATAAAAGGGTCTCTTCTTTTTGAGGTCTCTAACCTAGTGAAGTTTTATCCTACTTATGAATTTTTAACTAGCTGCCTCTCTTTTCTTAGTATCTTCTCTATAACCTATTGCTATATTATTGAGTCTGCTACTTTTCTCTTTCTATTTTTACTTACTCCCTCCTTTTTACTCCCTAACTCTCTGCTGCTTAATTGCTGTAATATCTTATATTGCTTGTATGGGTGCGGTGCTTGCGAAGTACCTATTTAAGCCTGAGAATCTCTCGGGTGATCTTATTAGTGATGCTAATAGCAGCTACCCTTACCTCAGATGCCTAACTAAGATATATCTTAATATTATCAACTTTTGCTATATATACAGCGAGCATGCGCAGAAGTATATCTACTGCGACTATAATAAGAAGAAGTATTATGCTATGAGTTGCTAATTAGTTGCTATCTGTTTATTATATCCTAATTGCTTAATAGGTCCCTCAGGAGCTTTGGGGTGCTATCTAGATAACCTAGAGTATATTCTACTAGTTCTAGATCTAGGAGAGTGAGGGTATATTAATCCCTCTCTATTGTTTTTATATCCTCCGGGCGCTCGCTAATTATTTAGCAGCGTGGAAGACAATTAGTAAGCTTATTTATAATCCTACTATTAGTAGCAGCTCGCGGAATATAGAGCAGTTATAGCTCTAGGAGCTTACCTCTATTTATAAGTATCTTGCTCTTAACGTCCTAGTTCATATATACTGCTGTTTGCCCTCTTTATGCTAATTATTCCCTGCTAATAAGCTACTTAGGTTGGAACTCTCTATAATAGCGCTAACGTTCTTTAGTACCTAAATACTACTTAGCTACCCTATATTCGTAATAATACCCCTATTATATATTTTGCTGATAAGATTAACTAATTAGTTGCTAACCTGTTAATAGTTTTAGTTTTAATACTTGCTTATAAGCGCAATATTAACTGTTTCCCTATTTTTAGTAATAAGCTTTAGGGCTGCCTCGCTATATTTTTATTAAATAATATCCCCTCCTGCTATATTGCTGTTACTGGCGCCTATTCTATCTCTTATGCCTCCTACTTTTATACTCCTACTAAGAAACGTAAGTAGCTAGGCGGCGATAAGTCGGCAGATGAGAATAGAAGCAATAAGAAGGCTAAGAGCGCTATTACTATCCCTAATAGCTCTTCTAATAATAAGTTAGGCGGCGGTTAGCCTGCTAGTAGTGGTAGTAAAGTAGCTGCTGCTAGTAGTAGTAGCGCGAGTAGTGCTGGTAGTAGCTAGGGAGGCGATAATAATAGCTTGCTAAGTAGTGGTTATATTAGTTATAGTTCTTATGTTTCCTGTGGTCCTTATGCTCCTTATGCTCCTTGTGGCGGTTATGCCCCTTGTGGTAGTTATAGTAATAATTAAATAACTATGCGGGTAATTAGTTCTTTTTCTTTTTCTTATAAGATAATACCCTTTTAGCTTCTTACTGCCACATTAATAATACTTCTCTACTAATTAAATTATTTTTATATTAAAATTTGCTTCTTATTATTATATCCTTTTGCCTAACTATTAGTAATATATTGCTATAACTTAGCTAATTATTTCACTTCCTATAGGCTCTCTTTACTTATTTATTAAACTTATAAATAGCCCCCTGCGTATTTACTAAGTTTTCTATAGGCTCCTATGTGTTATACTCTATAGGCTACTCTGCCTATTTCATAAGGTACTACGCCTTATTGCTAGACTCTTGCTGCGCGATAATCTCCTTAACCTCCTACTTTTCTAGCTTATCCTCAAGCTCTAGATATACTAGTAAGCCTTTGCTGTTACTTTAGTAATTATCCTATAGCTCTAGTAGGGCGATAGAGAAGACGTTATGTATTCTGTAGTACTATTTAGGTAGGTGGACTCTATATGCTTATTTATTAACTAGCTCTATAATAGTAACCTGAATAAACCTAGGCGCTAGTTTCTTATTCTTAAACCTGAAGTTCCTCGTCGACAGCCTAATAACCTATCCCTAATGGTATATCTTCTCCTAATGCCGCGCATTATAGTACTTAGCTTATGCCTCTATAGCTTGCTGCTAGTGCTCCTAGGCCCTTCGCCAAAGGGTTGCAAGGTATTTAATATGCTCGCGCACGCCTTGCACTATAACCTTATTTGCTAGGAGCATATATTCTACGCAACGCGGGTAATACCTATATAGGGCCTCTATTATCAAATAGTTAATAGTGCTATAGTAACTATTATTATATGCGAACTTGGCCTCTAGTAGTTGCACTACCTATTCTAATGGCGAGTTGCCGGCATACGCCCACAGGTATTTCTCTAGTATCTGATGCGTCTGCTTAGTCTGCCCGTTAGTTTGAGGATAATGCGCTATAGAGAGGCGACGCTTTATTGCCCTCACGTGTGTGAACTCTTCCTAGAAATAGCTAGTGAGGAGTTTATCTCTGTTACTAATAATGCCCTCTGGAGTGCTAAAATAATATTTAACTTGCTTATAGATAATCTGCGCTAACTTAGCGGCTATTATCTGCTTTGTTATTAGAATAAATATAGCGAACTTAGTTATCTAGTAAATAATAATGAGAATTATATTATACTCCCCACCTATATACTAATAGCTTAGTAGTAACCTAGTAATAAAGTCCAGGCTGATCTCCTGAAATAGATATGCTAGGAAGGGAAATAGCTCTAACTTCCTATAAGGCTTATGCTTTAGGACCCTAATCCCTTAGTATATCTAGTAGCTTGTAATATAGCTGCGAATGTCTATAGCTAAATTTAGCTAATAGAACTTCCTTGAGATTAGGTTAGTAGTCTTTTAAGTACCTATATAGCCCGCTCTACTGTTGTTATAATGTTGGTGAAGGATCTTAAGTCTGAGTGATTCCTCCTATGGTATTTCTAACCTCCCCTTATGAAATAAGGTTCTGTAGTTATTAATTGTATAACCCCTATGATTGCTAGCTAGCTGCTGAACTCTCTCTACTTATATCTAGTAATATGAGTCGTTGGCCTGCAATTAATATTCTTCTAAGCACTTAAGGAAAGTATTTACGCTAACCTCGATATGAGGGAGTGTATCCTAGCAGTTTCAAATAATACTAACCTATTACTAGACTTCAGGTTGAAAGTTAGAGTCACCACAAGGACTTTATATAAGGCGGTCTTTCTACACTATACTAAACTATCTCATAAAAGAGCAAAACCCAGCGAGTTAGCATTAATAAGTAGAGGTAATTATAGGCTCTTTTTAAGGTCTAATTAACCTATTAATCCTTTGGCGAGCAGCTATATAAAGCCTGCCCGGGATATTATAATAAGGCTATTATGCCTAGCTCCAGAAGTAATAACTTTAGAGATAAGTCTAAAGTAGCAAAATGCCTACTAGAAGTTATTACTAAAGTTACTCTCATTACACGTTGAGCTATAAAATCACCCTATGAGGGCTGAATTTATCTAGGCTAAAGAGAGTTATCTCCAAAGCTACTAAATATCCTAGTTTTGGCTGACTATATCACGAAAGGTAGCAAAAGGCCATAAAGTCCTTGGTTATTACTGGGTATATACTTATAAGCTTAATGAGTATAATACGCTACTAAAAGTGAAAATATAACTTATGATAAGAGGCGATTAATAGCCTAACAATCTTTGCAATACCAATACTACTATATTAGCTAGGATATCGTTTAGAACCCTCATCGCTATTACCAATTAATTTAATATAGATCTAATCTAATATAATGCTATGAATGCCTTCATATATACTAACCTTAATAAAGAGGTCTATATAGAGATACTACCAGGATATTCAAAGCCTAGAAGAGTGCCTAAGCTGCTGAAGGCTCTATATAGGCTACGCAAATCCCCTCTTTTATAGTAAAAATACCTCAAAATGAGTCTAAATGCCCTCGTTTTAAGCAGATACCTAGCAAAAACTGCTATTAGCGCCATAGCAAGGTTTTGTTCTTCTTCTACATTAATAACTAGATTATACCATACCCTCCTAAAGATTACAGTTATACTACCTCACTTATTAGATAATTATAAAACTAATACTATCTCAAGGGTAGCTAAGACCTATATTAGTTCCTAGGAATTGAAGTCCTTTGAGATTATATAAACAAGAGGCTATAGCTATTATAGTTAGTATTTATGAATAAGTAAATAAAACTGTTGAAAAAGAAGGAATATATTGAGGCTGCTAGTTCACAATATAATACCTTAATAGCTATAGAAGAGCTACTCTCCTATAAAGGGTAAGTAGTATCTTAAGAAATTTAGCTATATTAATAAAAGATTGGATTGCTACTATATACTGCTATTATAACTAGACGTAATATCGCTTTTATAGTTAGTCGTCTTATGAGATTTAACTAAAGCCCTAGCCTAAAGTATTACTAAGTAGCTAATTAAGCTGTATAATACCTACTAAAGATAAGAGGGCTCTATTTTAAGTATAGAGTCAAGGATACTAACCGGTAAGAGGTTGCGTTAGACGCTAGTTTCACAGATACCTTGATGAATCAAAAGAGCTCTTAAGCTTTTATAATACAGCCATTTAGAGGGATGATAGCTTGGAGGGCTAATAAATAATAGATAGTAATAACTTTGACCATAGAGGCGGAACTTTTCGCCCTCTTGCAGGCTGCGAAGGAAGGGCTATTTACAAGCTAGCTAATAACCGCTTTATAAGTAAAACTCCCTCCTAGAGGAGACCCTTCTTATGCAGTCAATCAGCCTCACAATTAAGCTCAAGATAGCCTTAAGGTAGTTATCTAATATCATAATACCTAAATAATATAACTGGTGACCTAAGAGATTATTTACCTATAGACTAACCTACGCTATGTAGATATCTATAACTATTGGCTACAATAAAAGACTCAGGACAACTATACTGAGGTTATTTACACCTACTTAGCTGAGATAATAGCAGATAGAATAACAAAGGCTCTACCTGCTACCGCCTTCACTACCTTCATTAGCCAACTTGCCTCGCAAATAAGAGCGACCTTCTTGCAGATAACAGGCATATTAAATTCGAGGCTAAATAAACTAAAATAGCTCTATAAATAGCATGACTCTTTCCTACCTACTAGGAGGTTTTAATAAGCATGACGGGATCGATTTAAAGCGATAGGAATACCCTCGATTAGGCTATATATAAGAGGCCTATAAGTAGGGGATTTAAGATTTACAAAAGTAGCTATTTTGGCTATTTTGGCCAGTTTGTCTAGTTTGGACCCTTTGGGCACTAACCTGAGGGGGCGTATCGAATTAGGCGTATGCCGATTTAGCCCGAAATCCGTCCCGACCGGTAGCCAGATTATGGATACCTATATCTAGCAGAGATTTTGGTGGAGACGTTTGTACCTCAGAACTTAGGAAATACACACCCTAATTTTCACCTAATTGACGCGTAAAAGTCCGACATCTAAATGCAGCTGCACTTAAATATGTATACTACTAGTGCCGTGATACTAGGCGTCTTTATAGCCCTAGTAGAAGTTTTCAACTAAGGCGTTAGAGGGGTCTTAAGGCATAGTCTCTTCTCCTAGAGCTTAGTAGGCTCCTTAATTAGTAATAATATTATTAGTATTATTGATATTCAAGATAAAGAGGTAGTAGCAAGTTATAGTTCTCCTCCTTCTCTTATTATTACTACTTAATATTAGTAGCTAACTATATATTAAGACCAGCTTATTACTTAGTAAACGTAGCTAGCTGCTCTTACTCGATTTTCTTAGTAGCTTTAGTTGCCTAGGCCTTAGTAATATAAGTAGCGATTTCTATAGGAGTTTTATTACGCTTAGGAGCTATTTGAATAATATCATAAGAATATATTAATAGTACTATAATAAGAAATAAATATGTATAATAACTAACGAAGCGCGCAATAAGCTTCTAGGCGCGCAAAAAGATCAACTTATAGTTATGTATAAATAATATTCTAAGTATAAAAGAGGGAAAGTCTAAAGGCTGCGCGCGAGCAGAGATATTTATACTTACGCTCTTAAGCCGTCTTTTTTAAGCAGTTAGCTACCCTCTATAGTAGTTAACTGCTATTCTACTACCTTTTTATACCCATATTATTATTAGCTAAGTTATATAATAGTAGTTATAATTACTATAAATATTATAAGGAATATTAAGGGGTTGTTTTTTATTTATTTTACGCCTTTAAAGCTCATTTTAATATAGCTATTTTTATATATATTTGACAATGGTTATAGCTGCGCGCAATACGTTATAATAAATCCAATAGCATCTACAGGCGCGGCTAGGGGGTATATCGCAATACAGCACTATAGTACTAGCAGCCCTGCGTGGCTCTGCTGCAGCCCTAAGTAGCTGTGGTGGCTTGTAGTATAGCTATATACTTATATAAGCTACTATGCTGCCTATTTCACTACGCCTCGCGCGCAACTATCTCTAGATAAGATAGTTGCCTTTTACACCTCGCCCTAACCCCTACCTGCAGGCTCGTAATAATTGATATAGCGCTAAGATAATCCTAAGTATAGATATACAAAGAGTAGAGCTTAGTTTTTTTAATAAAGGGTTGCTATAAATAAGAAGTAATCTATATTAAGAAGAGAAAACTTAAGTATATAGCGTTATATATATTTTAAGCGGCTTTTATATAGTTATATAGTAGAGCTATAAGCTATTTGCCTAACTGGGGTAGCTAATATAACTAAAGTAATATAGCTCTAGTAGCTTAGAGGCAGACGCAGTCTAGCTTATAATAATAGGAGGTTAATCTAGAGGATCTAGTTCTCACGTTTATATAGAGTAATTCTAGTTATAGTGTAAGTATAGTAAAAGTAGTTCTAATAGAGGTTCTATAGTATTTATAGCAAATAGTATATAATAGACTATTAATTATTTAATATAGTAGTAAATTTATATATCTATGCGTGTGTCATATTAATTTAACTTGTATGCTCTTTTCTCTTATTAATATGCGAAGCTCTTTTTGCGGCGCGTCTATAATAGGCCTAGCGCGCCCGGAGTCCGCCCGGATATAAGGTGTATTGTCGGACTTTACGCGTCAATTGGGTGAAAATTGGTGTGTGTATTTCGTAAGTTCTGAGGTATAAAGGTCTCCACTAGAATCTCTGCTAGATATAGGTACCCATAATCCAGCTATTAGTTAGGACGGATTTTGGGTTAAATCGGCATACGCCCAATTCGACACGCCCCCTCAGGTTAGTGCCCAAAGGGTTCAAACTAAACAAACTGGCTAAAATAGCCTAAATAGCTACTTTTATAAATCTCAAATCCCCTACTTATAGGCCCTTTTATATATAGCCTATTTGAGGGTATATTTATTGCTTCAAATCGCTTTCATTATGCTTATTAAAACCTCCTAGTGAGTAGAAAAGAGTGACGCCATTTATAGAGCTATTTTAGCCTATTTAGCCTCCTATTTAATATGCCTATTATCTATAAGAAGGTTGCTCTTATTTATGAGGTCATGTTAGCTAATAAAAGTAGTGAAGGCAGCGGCTAGTGGGAAGAGCAGGAGCCCGGTGGGGACTGCAAAGATAGCAAACAACACAACACTACCCACGAAAGGATATAAATAATAAAAGTAGGCTCAAAAGATGCGCGTAGCGATTCGCAGATCTAATCAGAAAGAATAGGAAGAATTAGGCTTGAAATAGAAGAGATATTGCAGGTAATCATATATAGGATTATTAAGGTATAAGCCCCATCAGGCTAAAAAGGCTATTTTGTGATAGTAATGGATAATCCCCCTCGTAGTGAACATCCCCTCCCCACATCACAGTCTTCTGTTTTTAAACCCTATTAACAGTACGCCTACTAACTAAACAGCCAAGCCATCCTATCCCATCCCAATCATCCCCTCAAGACTCACTAAAGGACCCCTATAGGGAGTCTCAACAACTAATTAAAAACAAAAGAAACAAAAGAAATACTGCTATATAGAGCCCCATTAGCAGACTTATTTCACTATCTCCTTTGCGGTAGGCGGTCTTGCTGCAAAACGGGGCTATTATTAGCTTTTGCCTTCTGCCTCAGCTTATACCTCAATAACTGCCTCTCCTTCTCTAGCTCCTCCTTATATACCTTATCCCATTCTAAGCCCTAATATAACTGAAACTATCCTCCCTATTAAGGTGGGTGCGAGAAGTTATAGTAATACGCCCCCTCAGGTATATTCTATTTAATCCAATTTCACTAATCCACTCACTATTATATATAGTCCTTACGATCGCAATTATGCTTCTCTAAGGCTTTAGATTAATTAAGATAGCTTAGTAGATCTACTAATAAGGTCCTAGAAGGCCTTATAGGTCTTAGGATAGGGTTAGAGCTCTACAAATATTAATCTTCGATTTAGCGTCCAAGACGATTAATCTCTCCATTAGATATTTCAGATAACAGCGAATTTAGCAACTACAGTAATATAGATATAGGTCCCAGCGCAGGCGCAGATGGGGGTGGACTGCGATAACCAGAAGGAGGACCCTAAGTTAGAGAGAAAATAATATCACCATCACTACTAATAGGAAGCTAACTATCTACAGGGGTAGATATAACGTGAAGTTAAGGGAAGAATAGTGATTTTTTAAAGTCTTCCTAAGAGATATCAATATCTCTTAGTACTAGCCTACTATTAATAAGTATATCATAAAACTCTAAAGTAATAACAGAGATATACTAATTAACTAATAGGATATTAGACTCTAGGAAATCAGTAGGATCCCTCTAGATTATTTAGCTATACTAAGGCGATAGGAAGCCTTCCCAGATAAACGCCTAAGCCTACTCAACGTATCAAAGTCTATATATAAAGCTATCTTATTATTATATAAAGTTAATAATATACTAGCTAATTGATAAGGTTTCTAGCAACTAATTTGGGGCTCCTAATACCTTATACTACTCTTTGAGGTTATTTATAGTAACTATAAACCTCTAGTTACTTTGTAAGTCCTATACTAAATCTTAGTAGTAGCTGCAGCCCCATACTTAGTCCACTATAATTAATACCTAATGCGTATTGCTATAATTTAGGAATAAAATAACTATAGTTATATTATAGATCTTATTTTTTAGGTCTGGGTCTATAGCTTCCACTAAAGTCTTATTGGGGGTTTTACCTAATACCTAGGGTATGCTATAAGGAGGAATATAATACTTATAAGGGAAGCCTCTAATTGCTATATATAGCAACCCTATAAGATTATAGCCGTCTATTTTTTATTCTAAGATTAAGGTCCCTTACGCATTATAGATATTAGATAAATAGTTAGCATAATCTACTATTATAATCCATACCTCTTTTCTATATCATGCCACTAAATAATTTATAGACTCTTTATTACCTCTAATATACTAGAGCACTGTAGAAATAATGTTATCTTCATTTAGCATAGAGTTAGGTCTAGGTCTAGTATACTTAAAGTTAGCTATATTATTATAGTAGTTATAGTAAGCTTAATTAAAAGGGAAGGGCGTAAAGTAAGGTAATATTAATAGTTTTATAGACCTAGGCATACTAATATATTATATTAAGTTAATTAGTTACTATTACTTATTTATCCTCAAAAACTACTTAATTACGTCTCTTATCCCAGCATTCTAAATAGTATCAAACTCTATTAATAGCCTCATCTCTTCAGTTTCTGCAGCATTATCCAGTTATCAGGGAGAGTCAACATCTATATCGCAGGTCGCAGGGGGATTTTAATCTTCAAAATAATAATTATACTTTTTTTCCCACTTTAATTACATTTCTAGGACCTTTTCTTTAAGAATACTATCCTTAAGTTTATAAGCTATATCTCAGTTAAGTCTATCTGCGTTAATTAATATCTAGTATCTAGGGGTTAGCTTTTTATTAATAAAAGTAGCTAATAATTAGTTAATCTAATTAATCTTTCTCATTATTAGTAATCCTTTTATTAGTACTAAAATCCCAGTCTATAAGAATATCCTAACCCAGTCAATAAGATATAAACCTAATATCTATAGTGGAGGGTCTATATATATAGTAGGCATAAGGTGTAGTTATTACATAAAAACTTTAGAAATATTAGCTCCTTAGCCTTATAAAAAGCTCATCACAATAAAGACTATTAACTGCAACCTGTCCTCCGCTCCTCTCCTTAACTACTAATCATTCTAAAACTAGCTCCTCCCATTTCGCAAGTTAATTAGCAGACCCAAAAGGATTACTACCCTCTTAGTAGTAGTAGCTAGGTAGATAAAAAGGATATCTACTATCTCTAACTTTAATTCAGCCTCCATACTATCTCAAAAGTCTCTATCATTAAAGTCTTCCTCTATACCTCTAATTATATAATATTAAAATAGCTAACTATATTTACCTTATCTAATAGTATAGTAAATAACTGTAGTAATATCGTTAGGCCGCATTAGAGCCTCATCCTCTAAAGCACCAATAGCGTTAAATATTCCAGCTGCAATATACTATATTTAGGAAGGAGGCACCCACTTATATAGTGCTTTTAAAGTACTAGACTAGTGCTTAATAAGTATATATCTTATTATGAGGTTAGAAGGATATATCTAGCTAATAATTAACTCTCTAGGAGGTAGGGGTATACTGCAATAACTTATTAGTGGCTAACATCTCATAGTTCCGCCCAGCCTAACGCCTAGGATATCTCTAATCTTATCTACTTAAGTCTAAAATCAGCTTCTATTAGGTATAGTAGGCGTAGGATAGGTTAACTATCTAATATTAAGTAAAAGAAGGTTTGAGGTCTAAAGCTGCTAAATACTAGTATCTAGTCTCTTATTTTTATAAAAGATAACTTTCCCTATTATGAAATACTATATTTAGACTATAGGCGAGGTAGGAATAACTAATTTACAGACCTAATATACTAAGGTATAATTAAATTAATTAAAGGAAGGGGTTTAGAAGAC